>BMAO01039107.1:0-152840 GCA_019973975.1 Trichonephila clavata | reverse complement strand
GATTGGGCCTGAGTATTGTTTGCCTATGAGCTTAGAAATAGTTTGGAAGGCTTATTCTAATTGTGTTTTGATCTGGAAAGAGGAAGAAACCGCACCTCGGCTTCCTTAGTCTGTGAAATATCCTATTTTCGTTACTACGTCTATCGTAATAAATAGCCATATCGGCTTGCATATATTTTAGGAGGTTCTGTAGCCGCTTGGAGATGTGTGGAAAAAGTACTGGAACCCAAGTTAAACTGCTTACGTCTTCTGTTAGTCCAGAGTTTTTGTCAACGGATGACAATGCTCCACAACATCCAGCCTTTGCGATATCAGAATATTTCAAAACAGAAGATATCACTAAATGGACTGGCCACCTTTCTCAACCGACTGAACATGTGTGAGATGCTATAAGATGCCGAATTTCAGTCTCTCCAAATTCCTCCCCAGAGTCTCCAAGAACTGAAAAATGCATTTTTAGAAGAGCACGTGAAATTCCACAGAGACAACGAACATATTAATCTCCACCAAGAGGCCTATTTTACCATCATTTTCCGATTTCCATAAATTTTATTTCATTTCATTATTTTGAAAATAATTAGCTGCTAAACGTTGTAATTTATGTTAATAATGCTTTTAAACAAGTTTGTATCAACAATTTTTTATTCAGGATCAGTTACGTTTTATTTCTGTCATTTTCTTTTAATTTGATTGATCAATGTATAATCTAAATATATAGTGCATAATTACATTTATGTGCGAATGTACAAACATTTGGGTGTGTTTTATATGTGGACTTAATTCATTTAAAATCCATTTTTCATATTTTCATTCACACAAAGCTCTTCCCAATAACTTTACACAAATAATATCTTAAGCAAAAGTAAACCTTAAATCATAAGTTAATAAAACCTTGAACAATATTTTAAAAACTACATCTAAAATTGCTTCTGAGGTAATATTTTATCAGGATTAACTGAGGGTCTTATGTAACAGCTAATCAATAACTCGAACGGCAAGTGTAAAACTTTGCAGCAGAATAAATGTGTTGATGAAATATATGTGTATAAAAGAAAAAAACGAGATATAAAATATGCGTAATTAATGAGAAAGTTATATCGAAAAAAATTTTAAGACGTTCTTTGAAGTAGTTTCTTATAGTATGATCATCATTATTTTAGTTTTTAAAAAGGAAGATTTTTTTTTTTTTTTTTTTTTTTTTTTTTTTTTTTTTTTTTGTAAAAAAATTATAAACTGAAGCCTTTTTTTAATGATATCTAGAAATTTCACGTAATCTAGTTAGCTGAAAATAAATTTTTCTCAGAACAAAGTAAGCAAAAGATGTGCAAAAAGAGAACGCAATGGTTCAAAACAATATTAGTTTCGAAATATTCATTATAAACATATTGATTCTAAAGCGCAGATTCAATATTCCGAAATAATAATCGAAAACTAAGTATAATATTCTTATTTCAGAAATTACCAAAAGTTTTATCTTAGTGTATGTGTGCGTGTGTGTGTGCGTATGCGTATGCGTGTGCGTATGCGTGTGTAGGTGCGTGTACGTGTGCGTGTACGTGTGGCGTGGTACGGTGCGTGTACGTGTACGTGTGCGTGTACGGTGCGTGTACGTGTGCGTGTTCGTGTGCGTGTACGTGTGCGTGTACGTGTGCGTGTATCTTAAGTTTAAACACAACATATATTCTTTGATTTGATTCCTTTTTTTTCGCATAGTTTTATATTTCAAAAAGCTTCATTCACATCTTCACTGAAAGTTTAACGAGAAGGGTTAGTTCAATCTTTTCGTATAATACATTTCCATTAACTCAAATGCAAAATATAATCGATATACATTATTGGAGTTTATATAGTATTTAATTAATCTGAATATTATTTCTCTCTCTCTAATAAATAATGCATGCTCAGATACAGTTTTTAAACAGATTAAAATATTAATTCATTAGAGCTATGTATAACGGGGATTTAAGTACACTAATTATGTATTCGTAATTATGAAATTATACATGCTTAAGTGCCTCAGATAAATATTGAAAGAAATTGATTCAAAACTGATAAATGGTAAAAGGATCGATTTTTACTTCGTTGTCACCAGCAGTTTAAAAGATAAGGTTCATTTCGTAATTAATTAACATCACTTTTTCATATTTAATTTATTTCATTCGACTTTGTGTTAGAATGTTGACACAATGCCAGTTGAACAACGAAATTAGTTCCAATTGCAAGTTGCAAGATGATAAAATAGAACTATGTATCGCAGAAGGATTCATTCTACATTGCGTGACTCGAAAATGAAATTGATGAAAATTCCAAGAAGTCATATCAAGAAGGATGAAGTGATTGTTATAATTGGAAATCGGTATTAACATAAATCATTATTATTATTTAACCGAAATGATAAATTAATTCGATACAATAAATTATTATAACAAACATTCTGACGAAAGATAAAGAATTGTTGCGACTTGGGGAAAATGCACTTTGTTTGACAGTAGTTTAAAAATAGTAGATTCATCCTTAATGATCATTCTTTCACCAATTTTCCTTGTTTAATTCATAAAATGTGTTGGATTGTTTCTGCATTATTTAGAAGATTTCTATTTGTTGAAGCATGTTTCTTAGATGTGCTTCTCTATTTATTTTAGTGTTTTTCTTAGCTATTGGATCAGTTAAGCTAAATGATTTAATCAAATTTTTAGCTATATAAATCAGTTTATTTAATAAGATGTTTTAAACGGGGGACATTTTCCCATTAGACTTGTTTTCAAAGAGATTATGAAAACATTATATATAGTTTTGATTATTTGATTTTTTAACTTATTTAAATAGTCGTGACGTTTTCATCAACTGTGGAACTTTTTAATACGTTCCGTATAATTATTCAGATCAGGCATCAATAACCTATGGCACAATTGCCAGATTTGACACACTGCGTGATTTTCAGTGGCACTCTATTTAACTCTATTGGAGAAATAATTTTATGTTGCTTATTTCTTTTTTTAATAAATATTTTTAAAAGATTCAAAAAAATATATATGTAAACAATTTTAATTTTTTTACTGATGTTGAAGGTATAGTTATATTTTATGATGATTATTTTAACGTAAACATTTTTAAATGATGCATAATTAATTCATAATAAAACTAAATCTGTATTCTGAATCTCTAAACCTTAACTCTATACACATTGCCGTGGGAATAGAATTGCTTCAAATATTTTCTATTTTGCGGCATCCTGATTCATATTGGTAAATTGGTTTGGCACATCACAAGTACAAGGTTGTCAATTCCTGGACTTGATTATTTCATTTTAAAATTTCTCGAATGAGCATGAGTAAATCAAAACTCTCTGCAGTCCTCCTCTTTTTTACTTTGTAAAATATAACAAATAATGAAAAACACGCACAATTTATATTCAATCAATGATTAAAAGCAACAGCATTGTCTTCTAAATGTATAGAAGACTCAAAACAACTGGCTTTGCTACAGTAGATCTAAAAATATATATTTTGCAACAATTCAGTTTCAAACAAAATATTAAAAATAATATTACCTGGTATTTTAAATATTTTTGTTAATTACCGCACGATTATTAATCTTTGTGTTGCATTACGATCTATGATTAACTAAACATTCCTTATTTATCATGATTTAGAAGAGGTTAAAGGTTATTTTACTTATTAAACTTCAAGGAGGGAAAAAGACAATTTGCAATCCTACACACACTCCTCAAAAGTGAATTCGCAACCCCAAGAAATAATGCCCGTGGCACCATGCATATTTCAGGAGTAATAGTGGTTAGATGAGATGCAAATGTGTGATAAAATTTGCGCACTCATCTAATCACATGGTACTCATATTCAGGCTATAAAGCAAGCAACTTTCCCTTCTCATAAACAGTCTCTGAGGTTTTGTGTAGCATTTGAGTACCATTTCCTAAAAAGGGTAAAAAATGCCTCTGATACATCAGAGAGCTCAATACCATTAGTTAGCTGCCGGAGCATGTAACCGCATTATCAAACTTCGTGAAATGGGTTTGTCGTTGCGTACAACAACAGCTCGTGTTTGGAACAACGTGATTACCCTTCAACGTTGTGTCCCATAATGGATTCAGGAAGATCTACCTACACACCGAAGAGAAAGGGGTGCGCACATGTGCTCATCAGGGCTCACAAACTAGCGTATTCGCCACTTAACTATTCGAGACCCTATCTTCATGACACGTGACATCCGAAGCCGGTTGCCTCCAGGAGCAGGTGGATCTGTGCCTACCAAAACCATACGTAACATATTGCATGAAATACAATTAGATGCACAGGTACCAGCAACAGGAGTACCGTTGACCGTTCAAACATAGGGCTAGACGCCTGGTGTGGTGTCATCGTCATCGCATCTGGACATTCGAATGACATCGGTTATTGTTCATGAATGAATCTTGTTCTTGTCTGTGGAAGAAGGGAAGTCTTCGATAGAATATTATGGGGACACGGGGAACTCTACCAACCAACCCATTTCACCAAGTGTCAAATCGGTCTTACACCAGGCATTAAGGTTTGGGTAGCATAATGTATGATCATAGGACGCCTCTGGTATACATTTATGTCCGTTTGACATCGCAGTTTGTTGCAGAGAACACCCAATACGGTATTCCAGCAAGACAATGCCAGGTCGCATGTCGCACGGCGAACTCTTAACAGCCTTATTGGATTTGGCATCCTCTTCCTTGGCTGGTAAACTCTCCAGATCTGAATTCCATCTTACACCCGTAGGATCTCATTGGAAGTGATGGGAATCGAGGACCACTTGAGCAAACCGTAGATGATATGCACGCAGCAGTGGATGGGGTTTGTCAATGGTTACCTCAGGCTACAATCTCAATGGACTAATTGATAGAAAGACTCACCGGATATACGCCTGTATAGCTGCCCGAAGTGGGTCATTAGATACTGAATAAATTGGTTTATAATGATTTTATTACTCTATTTTATTAATCATTTGCATATCCACCTCACCACCATCGCTCTTAAAATTTGCTTGACACTACGTGCAGTATTTCTTGGGTTTGCAATTTCACTTTTGAGGAGTGTATAATAGAACATATAGTTTCCATAAGCTTTAGCAATGATACATGACTTAGCATCACAGAGGTAAAACAGAATTAAAAACCTGCAAATGATAAGTTATCGGCACACACATTTTTCTATGCATAAAAATTTAATTAAATTTATCTAAATAAAATTAAGAAAATGAAAATGATAAGGAAAAATTTATTTACAGAAACTAAAATAAGTAATGTATTGATAAAATACTTAACTTATACATTGAGCATACGCATTATTTAATTTCATTGAAAGGGAATGTATATTATTCACAACTTTCTGAATTGTTTGAGGAAAAATGTCATAAACTACGTCGTGACATTTTGAAAATGTCACACCAATAAGGAGTGCCAGAATGTGAATAAACTCAGCAAACAGAAAGAAACAGTAACAAACTATAGATAATTTTTATTTTGAAATAAAATTCATAACTCGAAGCGAGAACAACATCAACTTGGTAGGTTGTTGAATCCCCACTGATGTCAATATACTAAGCAACGCGTCTAGATGCAGAACCAATCAGAGTACAGATGGCATCCTAAGGGAGGGTTCACTCTTCCCTGATAATCATTTGCCACAGTTCATCTTCTGAACGCTCATGCAACAAGGTTGGCAAGCGACATTCAATCATGTCTTAGACGTGTTTTAATGGGAAAGCATCAGAGGAAAATATTGACCAGGGAAACATTTATAAATCGTGCAGAATACTTTGGGTGAAGCGTACACTGTGCTGTGGAGTGTTAATGTCAATGGGCACACCAGAAGGAAGGGGAATCCTATTTACCGCAGCACATCATTTTGGCTCATTGTGCCCTGAATATGAGCAGATGTAACATGTTATCGTCCATGATAGCTCTCCAAACCGTGATGTCCCTTTATTATGCGATGGGGTGTCTAACAGATGCGACCTAATTAGACCTCTCACCATGCAGGAGCCACACTCGAACATGGTGACTATCATTGAACAAACAGAATTGGGACGACCTATTCCACTCCGTCGTCCACGTCACTCTAGCCCTTATACAAAAATGGCAAATGTAACCTGACATCATTGAAAATTGAGTCATATATTTTGGGTTCAATAGCAGTATTCTTAAGGACGCCATGAGTGCAAGTCACTAGCAAGTAATTAATGGTAATGGTTTTCTTCAATAAGAAATTATGAAGGGTATCCTGCTGACTGACTTAAGAACTTACTTGCAGAATGCAGCAACCCACATGCACTCTAACCGGACCTACACACCTCAAATTTACAACTTTTCCTTATTCCAACCATCTTTGTAGGTGCAAATGGGACAATTTATAAACAAAATCTTGTTACTTTTTGGATAAAAAAACTTATCCAAGCATCTAAATTTGGTAACAAAGCTACCACTAGATGGTGCCACCATGAAATGGCTCTCACATTTGGGGACTCACCGTGTATGCAAAAGCTAAATTGCTACAATGCAACCCCATTGAAAAAGAAACTTTTTGGATAAACGTTCAATCGAAGAGGATGATATCATAACTTTTTTTTACATAGTTTTTCAGTTTACACACGTCTTGACATTTTTAGTCATGAAACTGTTACATTTACTGAACCATATTTTTTTATTATTATTATTTATCTGTAGTTATCCCTTGAGGGAGTCAAGTTTTCTCTGTCTTGTAATTTTTTCTGTTTTATATTTTAAGTTATTCTTATATATTAGATTTCCAAAGACAATGCTTAAGAACACATTTACTTAACTTGGAAAAGGCAGATTAACAGTTGAGAGCTTTTAAGTCTGCTTTTTCCTCAAAACAAATTATCTTCAAACAGGAAAAATTTTAATAACGTAATTACATTTTTTTTTTATAAAAATGCATGAAAAAATACGAATGCTGCTTTACATCTCATTTATCAATCTTTATCTTTATTTAAAAGACAGACAATATGCCTGTGAAACATACTTTACAAGCATATCGATATCATTTATATAAAACGTATCTTACAACACCTTTGAAAATACTTTAATATTTTTAAGAGCTATTAACACTGTACAAAAATATTATAAACAGAACTGTGATTTTATCAACATTTCAAAAATCATCATTAATAAGTTACAAGAAAAATAACTAAACAATAAGGATTATAACATATTTTTCTATTAGAGCATGACTTTTTCATGATATTTTTTAAGAAAAAAGATTATTTTCTTGCCTTGGAAATTAATCACACTTTAAAATAACAATACATTTTCAATTTTTTTACAGATAGGTAGAAGATAAAGTGCTCTTTCTTTCGAACGCTGTAAAAATCCCCAACGAATTGTTAAAAGAAATTTACGAGTTTCTTATTCAAACAAATATTGGTGCGGAAACAAAAAAATTAAGACCAACCAAAAAAAAGTCGTGAAGGAATAATTAGACCAGGAATTCTTACTCACAAACATGAGAAAATATGTTTTCAAATATTATTGCCACCAAACTTTGCATGAAATTTATCAATATTTTACGACATTAATATTTGCAATAAAGGAAATAAGTGATACACCCAAGATCTAGATAGAAACTGATTAAATCTTTTTTATGTCTAAAGAAACTAATAAACGAATCTCGTCAGAATTAGTACATTCCATTTTTCTCACTTCAAGACTGTGCAAGCTAAAGGTTTAATAAATATTACTTTGATTACTATTGTTAGTTATGTATTATGTGCATTGAAATAGATAATACTGCTGTTACTGTAACACTAAATTGGCTATTATTTGTTAAGTTAAGCACAATCATCTCTATAGCATGTCAATCTCAAAAGCCTAGATTGATCAAATATGGTTTTCAGTTAATATGGGTCACATGAAAGATTAATAACTGTTTGAGGAAAATAATTTATTGTGAAATAAATAAACGATAGTAAATATGGGTTATAGATCAGATGGACTACAGAAATCAGTCATTGACAAGAGTTGTGATTTGTTATTAACAACCATGTATTGAAAATTTTATTTTATGCATTTATATACTCGACAGCTGTTTGCGCTTTATAACAAGCTTATCCAAACCATCCGTCAAGACGACTATAAATGTGACTTAAAAAATATCGTAAGCATGAATGTTTTGTGTTAAAATTATTATCAAAGGCGTAAATATATATACAGTTCTAATTTTTCACTTTAATATGATAATATTAAATATATAACTGTTCTAATACATTAAAAATACAATTTCTGTTAATTGAAGTGAACATATATCCTAGATAGCTATTATACTATTTCAGCGATGTGAGATAAAATATGTGAACTTCAAAGTTAATAGAAGACGTGATGATTTAATAACTCCCAATATTTACGAGTGTCATACAAGGTAAGCCAAAAAGTTCTTGCCGTTTTTAATACCCAAAAAGAACATGACATACAAACAGCGTAGCCAATGGTTAACCCTTGAAATAATCACCATCGGCATCCAGCACCTTCTGCCAACGTGTCTCCAGTTGTTCAATCCCCTTGCGGTAAAACTCGGGGATGTGGGACGCAAAGAAGTCCATGAGAGCTTGGCGCACGAAGATGATTGTCCAGGGAAGGGAAGAGGCGGTAATCTGATGGTGCAAGGTCAGGTGAGTAAAGGGGATGGCACAAAGTCTCCCAACCAAGTCGCTGTATCGTATTCCTGGCCACCCGCGTGACATGCGGTTTCGCGTTATCATGCAATAACAGTACACCCTTTCGATTAACCAGTGCTGGCTCCTTCTGATGCAATGACTGTTGTACACATTCCAATTGCTACGAATACAGGTCCGCAGTGATCGTTTGGCCCGTTGGTAGCAACTCATAGTGAGCCACTTGATGACAAGTCCACCAGACACAAAGCATAATCTTGCGTGGGTGCATAGGTGGTCTTGTGCTGAGCGGGACAGTATCCTGGGGTGACAACCAATATTTGGAACTCTTGGGTGTGTCATACAGGATCCACTTCTCGTCACTGGTCAGCACCCGATTGAGTATGGATGCGCTACGGTAGTGAGAAAGCAACGATAAACAGGCTGCCACTCGTTATTGCTTATGGACTTCGAACAGCGTGTGAGGAACCCACTTGCTTTGCCTGTACGTCTTACCTAAGCGGTGCAGATGAAGTCTAACCATTTCACTGGAAGTTTTGAATTGTCTGGCAAGTTCACCACACGTTTGACTACTATCCTCCTCAATGGCCGCCTGCAGGGCTTCGTCATCCAAGACCTGTGGTCGTCCTGTTCGAGCTTTATCACAGAGGGACAAATCTGCCGACCTGAACTTTTTAAACCAATGCCTTGCCGTACGTTAATTGACAGCACTATCCCCAAATACTTGATATATTCAGCAACTTGATGCAGCGGCTGATAAGCCCACTTTGAAGTCTTAAAGTAAACAACCCCGAACGAGCTCCTTCGATACGTCCGTTTCGCTTCGCTACTGTACGAGTTCCGATTGATGAACGTGAGCAGTGGACCTGCGTTTATAACAACTGATAATCTTACTCTCGACTGACGGTTTCTCAATCTCGTCATACACGAATTTGCATACTTATTCTCACTTCTTTCAATGGAAACGCGCAAACGTCAAGAACTTTTTTGTTTACCTTGTACCATTATGTATAGTACACCAAGAAAATTTATACGAAAAAGTTTTAAAGGTGGAAAATATCGTGTAGTTTCCCATTAAATCCATATGTATTTCAAAGTACCCAAGAAATTGAGTCACTGCCAGTTTCGGTAACACCTCAATTTCATGGATGCTGATTATAAAAATATTATGCACTTATGAAGTTATTAAGTTTGGGGGGGGGGGGATGTTGAAAACATTTTATAATTTAAGAGAAAAGAAACCAAGTCTTCAAATCCAAAACAAAATATTTGTTAGACTTTGACCATGAAAACTATTTCACAAATTTGATATTTTAGTAATCATATGATCACTTATTTAAAGTTGTTAAATTTGTGTCTTCTAGGTGGAATGTAATTTATAAATACAATTTTTCAAATTTAAACAGTTTTCAAAATGAAACTGTAACTACATCTCAAAATCAATTTTATATATTTTGACAAATTGGTTATACATTATCTTGTGGACAATGCAAAACATACCACCTCACTTTTTGATTTTATACCGAAATTTGAGAACATCTTTCAAGATTTCCTGGAAAAGTCATTTATTTCTTGGAGCATTTTCGTTTCCATTTTCAGTCGGCATAGACAAATTACCTGTCAATTTCCAAACAGAATGCATAGATTTACTATCTGGCATTAAACTTGAAGAAAAGTATGATTCTGGTTCCCCTAAAAGATATATTTTCATAAAGAATAATATCACACGCTTCACAATCTTACCTTGTTAATGTCACCTCTGTTTGTAAGCACCTACTTGTGAGTGGCTTTTTTCAAGAATAAAGCACACACAAAAAAATCTATATTCAAATAAATAATCAATAACTTGAAAACTTACTGACATTTGCAATTATGTCCATCGAACCAAATACGAAAGTATTTGTATCCTAAGAAATATAAAGTTGCTTCTCTCTAATTTCATGTCTTATTTTCAAAACAAAAATGTAACAAATCAATGGAATCCAAATTATTAAGTATATAATTGTGTATATAATCTAGTCTTTTTCTCTCGTCCACTATCATTAGTGTGAGTATATTATGTAAGCAATTTGTAGTCTTTCAATTTGAATCATAGAAACTAAAATGTTTGACACCTCTACTTTATAACATTTGCGTCATATAAACATTATTATTAAACAAAATTAAAATAATTTTCACACCATAAATTGAACAAAATTGCAATCATATGAACAAAATTCTGAGACTGATTTTAATTGTACGACATTTTCCTTGTCATATTTTTTCGTTGTAAAATGAGGTAGCAGATAAAACTTTAGTTTATAAAATAGTTTGTGAAAATAGGATTACTTTGCCTTATTAATGTTAAATTAGTTTAATTTGATGCATTTCCCCCGTGAAAAATTAAACACAGATGTAAAAAAATGCCAGAAAAATTATCATTAAAGATTAGTTATCATTCTTTATAATCAATAGAATTCTTCAATAAATCGTATAATTGGCTTACTTTTTTCAATATTTTAATTTTTCTATTCGTTAATTCTTTGTAATTATTAAAATTTTAACTTACAAGAATAGAAATTCATTAAAAATTTATTTTTTCTGTTTGAAAAATTTAAGAAAATATTAATATTAAATAATTAAGAAATTATAAATTAAGAAAAAAATGTATATATCTAAGTACGCTTTCAAAAAAATCTGCAAGAACTCTTACACGTTATATTTAATTGAACTCACTCATAATGTTATTTTTTAGAATAAGAGATAGTTTTTCTTTTTCGAAAGATTATTAAAAGCCTCAAAGATGTTCATTAAGTACATCTGAAAACAAAAAGGGTGATTTGACTTAAATGAATTACATTTTTTAAATGAATTGAAAAGTCATTTAAATTCAAGTGAATAAATAAAATTGCCTTAAAAATTCAAATTTAATTAAGGCGTCTGAATATAAACTTCTACTGATATTTTAAAGTTATTTTAGATCTTTAAATTGTCCTAAATATCGTATGTATCCCTAAATAAATACTGATTTCCAATGAGTGTTGCGGCCGCGGTGGCCGAGTGGTCTAGGCATCGGATCATGGCTAGCGTGTCATGTGTTCGATCCTAGTACCACTAAAGATCCGCAGTGTAGGGGAGCGATGCACGTTAAATCTGTCGAGAGCTCAAACGTCCTCCCGTTGGTGTGGTGTGGTAGTTAGGAGGGGGGGTGCCAGCTCAGGTGTCGTCCGCGTCACTTGACCATGGTTCAAAATTACGCGGACCGTCGCCAAAAGCCCTCGTGTTGCTAATCAGTGCGACGTTAATATTCATTCATTCATTCCAATGAGTGTTTTCTTATACCTTCATTTACCAAAAAAAATCAATCTTAAAGAGAAATTGTTAAAAAGAAATTAATTATTTTATAACAACATTGGCTCTTTTCTTTTTAAAAAATTATGTTTAAATTATTGGATTATCAGTAATCCGTTTTATTCTCAGAACAATAAGTAAATCAATCGATTGTAACTGATTTCTTGATAGAACATGCAATAGGTGGTTCACATTCTGACAAACAAGTTTGATGAAACAAGATTTCACAACTTTGTTACAGAAAATCTCTCTCGTGATTTTTATCATTTACATCATCAAAACGTACCTGTACATACCTTGTAAATAGAATTACCGTTATACTTAGGAAATGAACTGTGTATCTCAGAACATTGAATTATCTAAAACATTTTCATAGTTCCCGGAACTAGAGTATCGAATTCCAAGGAAATGTTAAAGATTATAATAAAAAGTCCTTACGTATAATGGAGTAACTTCTACGAAACTTTGTTGCTGATACGAGTCATATGGAAAAGTAACTTTCTCTGAACATTCAATAAGTCATTAGACTATCCTACTAAGAGTTCTCGAAAATATTCAGTTGGAACTATAAAGTCAGTCGGGACGGAACAAATCTTTCATCATTAAAGACTAACTTTACACAATATTCTTGGAATAGAAAAGGGGACAGTCTTTCATCGTAAAATGGCGAAGCCTAATGAAATACTCTCTTTTCCCAGAAAAATGTAATGTAACTCTAAAGTAAATATCATCAATTTTAGATCCAAATGCAATAATAATCAATTTTTGCTAATCTATTTAATAATGAAATACAGTTAAGAAAAATACTTTTAAAAACAAATAAATAGATTAAATAAGAAATATTTTTTAGTTATACCTAGAAACTACTACATGAATAATTAATACGAATTTCCTGATTTGAATCATTCTTCGACCAGTCTCTTGACTATGTATTTACAAATGTTAGATAGCTTTATTGTTTTTTTTAAATTATAGTTTACTTTTTATACTTTGAAAAACGACTGGAGGCCAGTTTTCGTAAACCATTTGAGGATTTTAAAACTTCGTGAGGCAATAATTTAACCTACCCATACTGTTAAAAAAAATCGCGTTTTACTTGCGTGAGTTTTTTGCATGAGTGAAAATTTACTCTAGGCCTTAAGAAATATATATCAAATAAAGTTCATTTCATACATACACTGCTGAAAAAAATTAGGGAAGCAAGCAAAAAAGTGAAGAAACAGTAGCACGATAGCCATGCATGGTCATAAAATGGAGAATACAGGTGTAACAAAGCTCAATACAGAAAAAAAGAATCAAAAAACTATTGTATGGAATTGTTCTAATTTTTTGAAATGGTGTAAAGAACATGAAATGATGCTTCAGGCTAACAATTTGATTACATGTAAATGAGAAAAAATTGTCTGCTTAGAATTGGTACAGGAAGTTTAAAATGGCGTGTGGTCCCCCTGAACTGCTAATACTGCCACACACCTATATAGTATGGATACGATGAAGTTATCGGGGACTATGGGGAATACTGTTTCCCTCCACAAAAGGTACAATCTTCCCGTCCCTGACAGTAAGCTAAGGGTGTGATCTCGTTGAATTGGTCTGCCTAATGAGTCCCAAACATGCTGAATAAGATTTAGGTCAGGAGAACATGCTAGTCACTTTATACGCTGTATTGCTTCAACTTCAATAAAATTCTCACAATACGAGTTGTGTGATTTCTGGTATTAGCCTGCGTTAAAAGAAAAGAATCACCAATGAATACAGCGTAAGTTACGAAATAGCGTCTTCGGGTCTTTTTTGCATACCTTAGAGTCTTCAGAGTACCATTCCGTATGATATGTAGGTCAGTGCGTCCGCCTATGCTGATACCAGTCCATGCCATCAAACCACCCAGTCTGTAACGTGATCCTTCCTTTATGAATATTGGGTTATTTCTAGTGTCCCTTTTTTGCCATACCAAAACACGTCTGGCGTCACACTCTAAACTAAATCCAAACTCGTCCGTAAGCAGCACTTCAATCACTTTCATACAATCTCGATGTTCAGAAGTCTACTTTCTTCGGACTGCACAGTACCTTGCTTTCAACGAATACGCAACATTGACCTACATGCAGATAGACCACACGCGTGCAATCCATTTCGAATTGTTTACCTTGAGACCTTTCTTGTTGCTAAAATAAACTGTCTTTGAATTCACGCCGTACTGGCTACTCTGTCTCGACGAGCTGTTTACAGGATGTATAGGTCATTATTTGCCATGGTAAACCATGGACAACCTCGAACATGCCCTGTTTCTTAGAATCGATTCCAAAGTCTTACAATGAAGATTATTGCCATTTCAACAACACCCGCTACAATTCTTTGTGTTTTCCAGGATTCCAGTCTCCCGATAATACATAAAGCCAAGAATTCCGGTAGATCACGTTGTGACATTTTCTAGTCACCTTTTCTCAAAACAACAGCCGAAAGATTGAATTTCACGCCTGAGACAACGAAAAATAGCAGCTTCTACGATATTACGATTTCTACGCTTATTCCCTTTTTTCTGGTTTTTGACTCCATGCACGTTGATTTTCAAATGAAGTTTTTCTTCTGTTTTCTGCAACATTTTGAACAATGGATGTTTTGTTTTACGTTAGTTATCAGAAGAAATATTTGAGTAATTTCGTTAAATCCATGTACTCCCCTAATTCCTCTCTAATTATTAATAATTATTAATATAACAGGCATATTTTAGTTCATTCATATTTCTTTTTTTCTCATTTTAACTCTTCTTTGGCCAATCTCTTTATTATGCATTACATGAAAACCTTAAAACAAGTGAAATTATTCATAAGTTATGGTTTGAATTTTTATTGAAACGTAGTAATTGCATTATTATTGTCAATGTTTTCTATGAAAATAAGATTTACATTAAGTATTTATCTGTTCCTGATAGAAAAATGCCTAGTATAATGCACAACTGGTCTGAGTTTTTCTCTTTCTTAGGGCGACATTCTTTACACCTTTCTCGTTTAGGTGGTCTGACATCTGAAGTTTCACCCTTTGAAGCCAGTAAATTCTTGCTTATTGTTACTGACATGTTCTTTTTTTTTGTTCCTAGCATTTCTATGATTTTTTATAAGATACTTTCCAAGTTCCTTTAGAATAAGATCCATTTTGAAAGGCTTATATTCATATGTACTAGAGATTGACATACATAAAATAAAAAATATTAATTTCAGCTAGATCACACAAACATATAATATTAAAAAACATTGGTCATACCTTTATGTTCCTCTTTTTCAATACAAGTAGCAGTTATATTATTCGTCGTATCCACTCCTTTATTAATTTAATGATTGAACAAAATTATGTCTGGTTTCTTTTCTTTTCCTCGCGAAACTTTTCCATTATTATGCAAAATGAATAGAAGAATTATGCTAATATTTTAGGCTCATATATAACGCAGGGGTAGATGTAGTTCCAAAGTACCTGTCTAAACGTCAGAAATTTCTGTATTCGATAAGTGATCAGCTTCATTGGCTTCATTCAATTCATCGGCACTTATTTCATCAGATTTATCACTGGCCTTTTGTGAAAACTTTCTGAACTCTTTAGTAAGATCACGTTCACGATTCCTCATGTTATACTGCATAATAAAAGCGGCAGGCACTGTGGACCCGAATCACAGTCTAGGCTCTTAAATTAGTATTTAATCAACGGTTGTTGTTGTTTTCATCACATGATTAAGGTAACATTATTCTGCGGCAATGATTTTTTATATATTGCACGTGATAGTTATCCATGTAGCAGACCAGTTGAAGAAGAGCAACAGCAAACAACACTAAATAATTATATCATTTTTACAGCATTTCAGTACATCCACGCCATCTATTACATATCCATTAGAAGGAAATCTGTCTAGCATACTGTATAAATTGGTTTTACATGCATTTTTCAGTACATGTTAATAATATGGGTCTTGACCCAAATAGATAAAATGTCACTTTTTTTCCCTTAGTGATTTAAGAGATATTTACGACTTCGAAAGTGTTACTTGTTAAAGGAATGCATATTTTTGAGGAATACTTAAAAAAGTTTCCATAATCACAATGAAATTCTGTGGGAGATATTGAAAGATCAATTTTAGAAATATGTCGAATCGATCTACGCAGGGTAGAAAGGTTAAAAAAAATAAAAATACTAGAGTTTTGATCAAGTTCTTTCGCAAAAAAAAATCAGGGTCCCCCCCCCCTTCAAAATAGAGTAGTAAATCAATACCCCTTGCATTACAGATAAAACGTAAAGCTATGTTGAACCTAAACGTCCATTTTTTAAATACTTGTAGTATGATAGTATGTAACAAATATAAAAAAAGAGCAAAAAAAAAGAAAATTTATAAATGTATTATTTCCTTCAACAGCTTCTGTTTTATTGAAGTATATTGAATTAAGAAGTTATTAATTTTCCAATTTTATACAAAATCATCCCTTTTTTTTATATCTTGTAGAACAAGAATAGATATGTTTTCTTTTTCCTTCCCTCTCTTTTTCTCTAGAGAGGAAAAAGATTTGTTAATAAACTCGCTACGTCAATAAATTAATTATATACATTAGAGAACTAAGAACATTAAATATAATTTGAATCATCCATTTTTTAAATCCTATAATAGGCTAATGATAAATTTTTAGGCATAATAGTTTATTTTTCGGGTTTATGATGCGAGAATGAATTATGATATTCTCTCTCTCTCTCTCTCTTACTTTCTATCTCTCTTACTATTTCTCTCTCTCTTACTCTCTCTCTCTTACTATTTCTATCTCTCTTACTCTCTCTCTCTTACTATTTCTCTCTCTCTTACTCTATTTTTCTCTCTGTATATATATAGAGAGAGAGAGGGTGCTCCAAGTTCACATAGGGAGAAACTTTAAGAAGAGGTAGGGGATAGTATAAGGATTCAGGTTTGCACAGTAACCCATAGTTGGAATCATATTCGTTCGCTGCTAGGTGGCGTTGTTCACAAGAGCACTTAAGTAAACAGGCCTGCATTACCACTGTCGGTTGAACGAAGGGTTATCAAAGACCAATAGGGAATGAAGTAGCTCATAAGACCCTGAATTGTAGATAATCTATAGTAAAACAGTGAAAGCATGATCGTGATTGTACCTCGATTCCAGTGGAAGATCCAGGCCTGATTCTGTTGGATGGAAATTTAACAAGTTCCCGGAACATTGCCTCTGGTTAAATAAGGATGATTATAGATTCAAAACAGGACAAAATGGACTTCGAAACAACGAACTTGAATACTGTGAAGGTATGCGAAAAACTGAAAGAGACCATGAACAAGATCCGAGGCTCAGAACAACTGCTCCAAGTTTACACTCAGTTACTAAACGAAGGAAAACCGGACGAAAACAAAGGAACAACAGATGTCCTGAAGGAATACATTGAAGAAACTGCTAAAAGCAAGGATACCATGGTGAGTGAGCTTCTTTCTCTTCCCCATTATAGTTTACCTGACTGCCCGGACCATAAGACCCCATTTACTAATGTAAATATGGAAATTAATTCTAATAGTGAAAAAAACTTAAATAACAATAAAAGTAATAAAATTGATAACGTAACTGTCAGCAATAAAACGAAGAAAAATTTTTAAAAAACGAAAAGGCAAACAAAAGGAATCCTCAGATGACTTTGTTTTTCCCAAAAAACTGCCAGGCCTGACTCTCCAATCCCAATTATTGAACTACTTGAAATGAACAACCAGTTTGCCCAACTTGAACAAGAAGTGGAACAACCACTCCCAACTAATTCCGAGCAAACTCATCCTAAACCCAAGCCCCCACCCTTAATTTTTCTGAAAATTAAGAATAACTATCGAGAGTAACTTAGGAGAGTTAATGAAAAATTCCCCGACATTAAAAATAAAACCAGGGGAATTTATTAAATTATATGTTAATATCGATGACGAATATCAAAGTCTTACTCACGCCTTGGCGGACGGTAGCGACTTTCAATATTACGTCATAAAACCTAAAGTAGAGAAATCTATTAAAGTTGTCATAAAAGTTCTCCCCATCTTCACGAAAGTAGAAGATATTCAAACTGACTTGTAGAAGATATTCAAACTGACTTGTAGAAGATATTCAAACTGACTTATAGAAGATTGGATACACCGTTATCAGCTGTACCCAACTCATAACTAAAGAAGCCGATCCCCACTTCCATTCTTCCAAGTTACTTTACCGATAAATGAGAATAACCAAAAACTCTTTGAACTAACTAACCTCAGTTATATGCAAATAAAAGTTGAGGGATTCCTCATTAGATGAGTCACTCAATGTTTCAACTGTAATAGTTTTTATCACACTGCAGCAAATTACCATTTAAAACCCAGATGTTTAAAGTGTGGAAAAGAACATACAACTAAAAACTGCAAAAGAAAAGAAAAGCAGGGTAACCATAACTCTAAGGAATACGGACATGCAGCATGCTGCACCAAGTGCCCAAAATTCTCAAAGCCAAAAAAGAGTTCTCCCGTTGAAAAGAGATTTAAAAATAATGCTTCAATAATAATGAAATGCAAGAAGGAGTACCCTAAGCTAACGCTGTTTTAGTGGAGTTTTCCCCCCGACTCTTCATCTCAAAATAATAATGAATCCAAAAAATCCCAAACGAAGAAAGCAATAATTTTCAAAGCATCCAAGGATTCTGTCAGAACCAGGAAGACAATATCTCTAATTTTCTTACAATTTTTCTAAATTTTTGAATATTTCAATATAATTTCTAGCTTAGTAAAAATAATGCCAAAAATGTTACAGTTACTACCTAAACTTAAAGCACAGCTGAGGCACATAAGCTAAAAGCCTATCTACTAATTGAATTCCTGTTAAAGGATTAATAAATTTTCTTTTACTTAACTTCAAAATTTTCCCTTTTATTCTTTTAATTCCATATTTTCTCCTTTAATTTTAAAATTTATTGATTTTTTTACTCTAAATTGGGCAGTTAATACCAATAGCTCACTCACAGCATCCAATCTGAAGGCTCCATCTAAGTAGCAGAGGTTTTTCTATGCCAGCCTTCTCCACACGTTTTTTTTTTCTTTTTAAAGCCTCCCTTTCACCTAACCATACAAGTAGACAACACATGCCACCTCTCAGTTACAGATATTGGATTGAGGGTTGCTGACGCAGCCCAGTTGCCCCGCGAAAACGTCGTCCTCACCACTTTCATTTTAGCTGTCCTCGCCTCCAGAGGAGTATGGAATGTTTAACAAAAACCGAGCTGGCAGATATACACATGATTTATGGATTGGCAGTAAGAAATGTACGATCAACAGAAAGATTGTAGCACAAAAGTTACCCACAGAGAGATGCACCGGACCACCTAATGTTTGCTAATCTGTATCACAATTTGAGTGAATATGGATCATTGTGAGGTAATAGGCATAGAGTGAGGGTGGTCCAATAGTGGTTCGCACACTCAACATGGAGCTAGGATTCCTTTGAATGATATCCAACACTTGTACTGCAAGAAACAAAATGTGTTGTATACAGTGGCCTGTTGGAATGCATGAGAACGTAACAGAGAGGTAGTGGATCCCACAGATGCACAATAGGATGCACACTGACAGGAAAATTCACTGAATGATTCATTGAGACCCATTTGCAGTGGCACATAATATTTAAGGCCACTTGCCATCTTCGGAGGGTGAGTATGTGCCTTTGTGTATGTTTTAGCATCATGAGATGCCAAAACATATACAACGGCAACTAGTCACAGGAGTTCCTTTAAGCATTCAGCATAGGGCCGTACGTCTGATTCTGTATCGCTGGACCACCGAATAGCATCGAGAGATATGAGATGAATTCCGATTTTGTCTATGGAGGAAAGATGAGCGCAGGTGTCTGTGGCGTCTTCCTGGGCACATCATGTGCCACAATGTGGCACGATGGAGTAGTAGCAGTGGCACGTGAAGACTTACTGAAAAATTTTGAAACGATTAACCATTTTTGATTGGAAATCAAAAGATTAAACATTTTTCAAGATTAAAAATTTTGAAAAGATAAATAACCATTTTTTACAATTTTATCGAATTGGAGTTGTCTCAAATAAAAAAAAACTCAGAATATGGATCAAAATATGTTAGTGAATAAATGTTTTCTGCTACGAATATGATAAAATAAATTTCACTCAAAACTAACTTATGTGCACCTATAATAATCTAATTTTGTTAGCATCTGCAAGAGCTAATTCTAATATAGATGACTTGATAAAAAAAGTAGTAATTCAAAAGCCATATTAAGTAAATACTGAACGTTTAACAATTATTTGAATTAAATTATTCAAGTTGCTCATTTTTTATACCTAACCTAATTGATTGAACTTGTAAAAAGTTTAATAGCAATAAAACCTAAGTTTGTACTTTTGTCTAATTTAATATATTACTTATAAACTTCTGCTCCATGGATTTGCATTAAACGATGTGCTATTTGCGTAAATATTCCATAATAAGCCTATAAGTAACATTTTTCCACTTTTGCATATTTGTTTGTCGAACAAATTGCAAGTGGCAAGGATAATTATTTTTTTATCAAATAGTAGCACTCTTACCAAAGAGGTTGGCCACTCCTGTGCTAGATTATATCATCAAGCGTCGCGTCAGTCCCCCACCAGACATGGTTTGGAGTAGCATCATGCTCGGATAGTAAATATCCCTTTTGTGCATTATCCGCATTTTTTTCCTCGGTTTCTTACATGTTTTTTATGAACATAAACCATATAAAAGAGACAAATTTGTTAACCTGCCTGCATTGATTGAAAACTCCTTGTATAGAACATAACATTCAGTGAAAAGGCAATTTATTTATAGAAGCAAAAAATAAACAATAATTATTTGTTATTACTTTTATCTTTTTTAAATTCAAAATAGATTTTTTCTTAATGATATTATCTAAAATACAGTCAACTTGTCTACTCCACTAATATCGTGGCCACAAGCACATTGAGTTATAAAAGACGAACGATAATAAATTAAATTTCTTCTAAGCATGTTTAGAAATTTTATCTAAATATTGAAAATTTCACATTCAATACAACTTTTAAAAAGTGTTTCATTACACTGTGTGTGTGGTGTTTAAAATCTTCTTGAATAATATACCACTATCTTCCTAAGAAAGGGAGTCATTTTCGAAGGTCAATAAAACAACATCCAAAATCCAGATTTATCTTAATACTTGCGATGAATACAGTTAGATCGTTTCAAGCTTTTTCTTACATACGTCTTTACAACTGTTAAATGTTGTTTACAACGTTCTTTCTTGGAATTTTCAAAGAGTCTGGATAAAGTATTTCCTAGAGAATATGCAATTAAGACCATTAGCATATATTTCCGTTTTGTTTTTAAATCAAGTTTTTGAAATACAATGGGTTTTCTTGTTGATATGTTTTTGTATTCTTTTCAAATTCAACCACTTTTTGTACAAGTTGATTGCTCCTATTTCAACCCTAAATGTCAATTAATTTAAGTAGTACACCGATTTTGCGTCGACTGTGAACAGTTGCTATAAATTCTATCCAATTAATCTTAAAGAGACAGGACTCTGTTTTCTATTTTCTTCATTTCCAGGAGATGCAATTTCCTCCTAAGGAAATTAAATTCCCTGAAGTAAAGTTTCTAACTAATCAATATTTAGCTTATTCTTCATTACTGTACGACTGTAATTTAGTTCGTTCTTCCGGCAAAATTTGTAATTTTGATTGTATTAAAATATTTTATAACATGTTTTGGATAAATTCAAAAATTCTATTTTAGGGAATATATTGATGGCTCAAACTAATTATAAAATATATCGTAAAATTGGTTATTTAAAGATTTTGCGAAATTTTTAAAAATTATGAATATGTAGTGTCAGGTATACTCGTTCTTCGCACGGATGAATTTCAAAATATGACAACGAAGATAAGGAGAATAAAAGAAATTCAATGAGGTCAAAACTTAATTAATATTTTCAATAATTTTAAGTAAATTGATAATGAAACTCAAAGGAAAGAAAGATTTAGCAAATAAAATAGCGAAGACTATTCGGTGTTCCCCTGATTCATTTGTCAGTCAATATATAAATATTATCAAAGTCAAATTTTGAAATATTACCCTTTACGCCACTCTTGTAAATGATTTTTGCAAGACTCCTTCTTAGCGGATCTCTACTCAACAAAAAAACATGATTGCCTAATCTCAGTTCTGTAAATCTAATAGTTAAAAAGCGGGGAATCTTTTACCAATAACTCCCCCATAGCTATCCTCCCCTTGGATGTCGATTTCCTCAAAACCCGTACTTAGCCTATCTCTACTCAACAAAAGAAACTTGTATGCGAAATTTTGAGTGTTTATGCTTAATAGTTCTGGAGACCTCGTGATAAGTAAATATGTGTAAGTCGGATTTCTCCTGAAAAAATAATTTGTTTCAAAATATTTGAAAACTTATTAAGAAATAGTGCATTTAAACCAAATATTACATTCTATACAATGATTAACTTATCTTGTTAAATGCTAACAACATTGATGAGAACAATTGAAGGGACGAATGTATTTTTTTTTTTGCAATAAAAAGAAAACAAAGCAAATAAAACCAAACCTGGTCAAAATATTAACCGATATAAGAGGAACATATGGGGGGAAATGGGCACAACCTGTACGTTAAATAAGGTTACTGGTCATTTGTCCAGCACAGCAGCTGACGGACACCCTGTAAGTCAGAGAAAAACAGGCCTAATAGGGTGTGTGATCGCCTCTAACAGCTACACAACTCTTGCATTGGTGTTTTGTCTTGTTTACCAAGGTCCTTATCAACCCCTATGGCAATCGCACCCACTCTTACACCAAAACGCTCTTGAGCTCATAAATGGTCGTTGGAGCTGGTCTTCGAGCTACAATTAAGCGTTCAAGGACATCCCATACGTGATCGATGTGATTAAGGCCAGAGCACTCCAATCGTTGAATATCCTCCAGTTGGAAGTATTTGTCCACCAACTGAATCATTTGTGGGAGTGCGTTATCGTCCAAGAACTGAGATTTGGTTCATATGCTCCATGGAAAAGTCTGATATAGGGTGCAAGGATCTCGTCCCTGTACCACTGATCTATCAGAGTACATCTATCGAATGCAGGAAGGTCAGAATCTCTGTCTGTAGTGATGAAAACCACCATCAGACCACCTCGACAGTATGTACCTTTTTGACAATGTTAGAGGCCCGATATCGACACCTGGGTTACCTCTAGATAAGAACATATCTCGATTCGCTGTCCAGACTGAAACGTGACTCATCTTAAGACATCACAGTCCCCAATCATCCTCTGTCCAAGACAGGTCTCGACAGCATGCTAGACTGACTCTTTTTGTAGTCCACTGTCAAAGAGATACAGACTACAGAGAGTGCCTGGTATACAGGCCACCTTCATTAAGTCTCTGAGCGACTGCTATCCATGGAAAGGATGTTCTTGCTGCGTTATACAGGTTGCGAGACAGTGTGTTGATGTCATAGACCTATCCTTTTTAGCTAGAAGTCTCAAATAACGGTCTTTAGCCGTAGTTGTTGTTGCCCTTTTGCGGCCTTGGTTAGGTCAGGGGATCACTCTTTCTGTCTCTATAAGCTGTTTTCACAGAATGGACACCACATTTCTCAAAACCCCGAGGTTCCAACGGTAGGTAGCCTACAATTGGCCCACCCGCCTCGAGTCTTTCAACTGCCCGCCATCTTGTGGCATCATCTAGATGATGATGACTGACCATATTAATGATGGGTAAACAAAGAAATTTAAAAAACAAGGATTGGGCTAAGCTACGATGTTTCAAAACATCCTTACACTTCAAGCTTCATCGAGCAAGTCTACACAAAGTCGATCACAGTGCTACAGCCTTATGATATCACAGGTCACTGCGTAGCAGAGGTGTCTGCGAAGAGCTCAGCTATCATCTGACACTTTATTTGAGTATAGAAGTTGATTATATAATTCCTTCTTTTTTGAAAAAAAAAACGTTCCTCCCTGATATTCGATAATTGATGCATTCGCATTCCATATAATTGAAATGTCTTTCTGGAACCTCGTCACTATGCCGAGACTCAAAATTACGAGGTCAAGCACTATCATTTGCTTTAGAGTATGACTTTAATAAATATTAAATTAAATCAGCAAATGTATGGCATCAGTTTGGCTGATGGCCGCTAATTACTTGAATTCATATTAAAAGAAAATGTGTTTGCAACCATTAATTAATTTGAAATGAAGAATTCATACGTAGATGTAATGGAATTAATCATAAAATTAGAAGTCTAGAAATTTGGATTATAACATTCCGAGCTATTATACTTATTTGTTATTATACCAATATTCTCCGGATGTGTTTCTGAAACTATCCTATTTATTTTCATCGAGGTCTGTTCTGTTATTCTAATAAATCATGTCTAATAATATTTTTGTTGATAACGTACGTAATATCGTATTATCAGTAGTAATCAACAACTTACGTGATTACTACAAAAGCAATTAATTTTGTTAATCTTATAATATATTAATGATCTTATCTATTGAATTGCACTGCATTAAAAAAAGCTATGAGGGATGATCTATACAATTATATAGATTTGTATAATACAACGCCATGTCGATAGATTTTTTGGTCCTTTTGTTAAAAAGCCTTTTCTGGTCATTTAACATTCTTAAAAGCGCGCGCGTTTAAATTATCTTGGTTTCCTCAATAGATTTATATCTGTCAAATCGTTACACTGTTCCTCATTTTTTCGTACTTCAAAATTTCTTAAGTCGAACGACTATGGTCCCGAACTCAAGACTAAATTGTTTTTGTTGTGTCAAGGGTTCGAGTCCCAATGCTGCTGAAGATCCGCCATTTGGAGAGGCTGATGTACAATTCTCAGGAGACTCAAAACCCTTGTATAAGCATGGTGTCAAAATTTTGATAATTGGGTCGCATTACTGAAACTCTAAATTATGAAGCCTGTAGCCTTCGGTGCCTGTAGCCTTCGTGCTATTTTTTAAGGTAATCTATAAATCAAAATATTCTTTCTCCATGCTAAAAAAATTTCAAAATCATCAGAAAATGCATTTAGATTCGACTAAACGTAGATTTTTTTCGTCGTTATTGAAAAGAAGCCTTAGATGCACAGTAATTATTATCAATTAATTATGAGAAAAGTCGGACAAATTTCGATGAAAAATTCCTAATTAACTGTTGGATTTTATTCACGTTATTGAACAAACTTTTGTTAACGTAATTTCTTTTTCTTCCATTTGTAACTCAGAAATACAAGTTATCAAATGTATTCCTTTGTTCAATTTTGTTATTTTATGTATGTGAAAAAGGTAATAAAAATAACAATATATAAAATGCTACTGCTAAAATAAATCCTTTGAAGACGACAAAATTTAACATTTCAAATAAACTTGAATTAGATTCAGAGATAGAAAGCTTCAAATAAATTACATTATGCACCACTGGGGTTTAAAGTTTCAGTACCACAGTATTATAATTGTAACTCAAAATTTAGAATATAGTGCGAGGCTAAAATATTTCGTTATGAAATTTGTAAAATAAAAATATTGTGTAAATTTTATTACATTGTAACACCGATAAAAATGTGGCAATAAGATTTGTAGGAAGAATTCAAATTTTTTTTATCTAGGATTAATGAAAATATATTTACTTTTATCCATTGAAGGAATTTATTACTAAAAGAATGTTTTAGTGATAGACTTATGTATTTTGCGTAGTTCAACCAAATATAATTATTTAAATTTCTTTAAATATTTTTTGATCAAATTCATGACTTTCTCAAAAGATCTATAACTAAAAGAAATATTTTACAATATGAATAAGTTTTATGGCCCGTGACTCTTCCGTACTTTTTATTCGTATCTTGGGGAATACTTGTTTTATTTTATCCTTAATTTAAGCAAACATAAGGAAAAAAGCTAATAAAATAAATTTATTTATGAGTAAAAATTTAAGCTGAAGACTGTGGTCTTAAAACAATTTCATAATCTTTATCAATGACAGACTTTAAAAAACCGGCATTTAAAATATATCGTAAATTTCTTTTATGATAGTGAAAGTAAACTTTCACTTTTAACTTTGATGGGCAACTTTTGAAATTACTGAAAGAGCAGTCTTTTTTTCTTTTTTTTTTTAGTTAGTTTAGTTTTTAAAGTTCCGCTTTGTTATCTTAAGTAGCTTTAGGATAGTAAAATTCAAATTCAGTATCAATACACCCATAAACCTATACACCCCTGAGGGCCAAAAGTTAAGCGTAAATGGGACATTATGGAAATTAAAGAGTTCAACTGAAACAGCATATAATCCAGTATTTCTCAAACTGTGGAGCGCACCCCCTAACGGAGCGTGATAACCCTACATGAGTGGGGAGGGCGCAAGCATGTCGAAAATAAAAGATTTTCTAAAAAAAGAAAATATTATTTATGTGTAATTAATTTTTAAAATATCTTTTACTTAAAAGTAACATATACAAAATTTAATACTTATCTTGATAATTTGAATGGTGTGTAATTAAGGTCATATTGTAGCTTTAGTGTCAAAGTACATTATCACATTCAATTCTTTGTTATTGTATGGGAAAGGGGAACGATGAAATTATGATTGAAAATTGGGTCACAAATACTGAAGTTTTGACCCAATATTAGTTTTGCACAGTATTAGCACTGGCATAACCTAATATTGTGCATGCAGTATCTAATGATGCTAACCTCTAAAACTGTGATTAAAACTTACGTAATTCGATCCTCAGTGCCACCGTTTTTCACAGATGCGCGCGTATCCAGTGTATTGGAGTAGGGAAGAGAAAAGATACAAATAAGAAGGCTTTTCTCTGAAATAAGTAAATCTTTCTCAAACACAGTTAATGTCATTATGTATGTGTCAATGTCACCAAAGCCATCGGAATGGCTTTACTGATAGCAGCGCAAAGAAAAGACGTATATATGCGACCGGGCCACTTAACGCACCGATTGAGGGAGACGGATATATACACAGGAGGCAGTTAAGGGGTTATTCAATGAATGCGCATTTTTTTAAGTAAGGTAATAAAATGATGGGAGAGAGGTTATTAGGAATAGTGCAAGTAGTGATGTTAATATGCATTCGTAATTGATTCTAAACAATGATCTTGTACTTGTTCTCGACTGATGAAAAAGTATCAATGATGGTTAAAAGAAAAAAAATAGAGACTTATTTTTATTATTCAGAATCATTGGAATGTTACAAAGTGAATGATAACAGCCGATAGCGTCTATTATAAATGTGTGCAGTGTCCGATTTTCAAACCATGGAAACAGCACCAAACCACTGGAAATTTTCATACACAAGTACAATATGGAATGAATGTGGAACATCACAGAACGAGATCAATATTGCAATAGATATGGGTGGGCATAATGTCTTCCGGATCCATAGACATTTTCGGATGAGGTTCTGGTGATGGAATAAGATACGAAGATGAATCTTGAGAACATCGCGTTAGTCTTTTTCGAGATGGTACGTGATCGTAATTCTTATTCATGAACAACAATGCGATCCCACACCTTTCTCAATTCGTAGAGGAATATATTGATTCCACATACTTAAGTTGAGTGTATGTGGAATATACCTAGGCAAATGGTCTTAGCTCTCAGACTCTACTAAGAAACATTGATGAGATCACAATCATTCTGATACAGGAGAGACAGAATCTGTCCCCGAAACTGATCCAGACTTTCATTCCTAGCATTAAAACATCGCTGTGATGCTTGTATTGCAGCAAAAAGTGATCTCACTCCATATTAATCAATTTTAGCAGTTTCTTTTCTTTTCACGCAGTGTCTCCTTCTCCATTTTGTGACATAAATCAAACAATGAAACTACTTTTATACGTTCTTCAAACTGTTTCCTTCATTTGAAATAACTTTCTATGAAGTACGGTAAATCTCTATACACACATTCTGCCTTTTAAATTAAATTTAAATTTGTATTAAATATAAAAGTTCAACTTATCTAAACTGTCTGCCTATAAATATTCTCGATGTCTTAATATGAATGGTTAGTGAAAGCGTCTTCTCTATCATTATCATTTTGATTCGTCGGTGATATACATTTGTGTGTAGTTATAAAAGTTCAAAAGGAATTACTTTAAAAAATTAAGCACACAAAAAATTAATCATGCAGTGCAATAGTAAAGATGGCAATAGTTTAATATAATATTATCTTATATCTCTTAAAATGTAGAGCATAATTATAACAATCTTAGCTTCCGAAAAATTAATTAGTTTTTCAGTTATGTTTTCACACTAGGAATCCAAGATATTTTAATTGAGGAATTTGGTTCTGGTTAAAGGAATGGGATTCTGTGGTTTGAGGAATTTGGATTTTACCGATTTAAAGAACTAATTTGCTTTTAAAGTACTTCTGCCATTTTTTTTTTCCTATCATGTTTGCTTATCCCTTTAAAATTATTCATGTAGCTCTTATAGTACGCCAAGTGAAGTTTAGAGAAACACTGATTCTGTACCATATTTAACAAAATACATGCAATAAATAATGACTTTATACGACGTGCCTCTGAAACTTTTCATACCGCAACAATTTCCCGATTTAAATGTTATTGTTTATGTTATGTAAAAAAATCATTTTAAAAAATATTTTATTATTAAAGAATGTGTAAGATTTGTTGTTGTTTATCTTGAAAAAGAACATTAAATTGTTATAGATTTCTTTATGACGGATATAAGACTGATAATATCGAGAATTCTCTGGTACATTTATAAAAGAAATTTTTAAGGTATAATTAACTGTTACCAAAATGGATGTAAATTTATTTTCTTTTCATCCAATCTCATTATCCCTTGGCTTTGAATTTCTGCTCTAAAGCAACATGGCATTTCAAACCACTTAATCAGAATAGAGTTTTATAAAATTTTGATCTTTAACTATAACTTTAGTAACTATTAGTTAAAATTTACATGTTATATCACAGAAATAACGTTAAAAAAAAAAGAATATAATTCTTGTTTGAAATGATAGGTCCACATGAAATCGAGAGAAGCATTTCTAAACATTTATTATTGAAAAACCCATATTTTTTTTTTCTAAAATATATTAATAAATTCCCTTGGTATGATATATGCAAGTTTCTTCACATAATCTTGGTCATTTTTTTTTTCTTTTTGGCTTTAAATATAATCTGCTTTGGGTCAGCACATATTGCTCAGGAGAGAAAATCCTACTTGTACCCTTTATAAAATTTCAAATTCAAATACTAATATAGATAGTAAATTGTTTACATTAACTAAATAATTACTTTAAGAAAAAAATTCAGTCTTATTTTCTTACAACGAAATTATTTTAAAAATATGTATACATTATATGAGAATATGAATACAAGAAAGTGTAAAATTAGTATACTTATAGATTTAATTACATGAAAATATCTTATACAAGCATTAACTATACAAAATTCATAATTTTAGCTCTTACTTTATTAACAATTTAGCCTAAATACAATTAAAATTACATTATAAATGACTGAGAAAAGGCTTCTCTATTATAAATTTTTCAGTACTCTATTCAATATTTTCATAAAA
Source organism: Trichonephila clavata (assembly GCA_019973975.1). Lineage (NCBI taxonomy): Eukaryota > Metazoa > Arthropoda > Arachnida > Araneae > Nephilidae > Trichonephila > Trichonephila clavata. The sequence continues at coordinate 123,209 of BMAO01039107.1, read as the reverse complement.
GAGAATTTAAAACAAACTATTTGGGGAGGAATTCTACATCCGTATCCAGTAAAATACATTCCCAGTTATAAGTTAAGTCTATAAACATTAAGTTTTCAAAAATCACGTCAGCAGATACAGATCTTTATTAACAATGACAAATTAACTATGTCTAGAACAAATGTTACGCTTACGGTTCAATCTTGTACATTTCTACTTTTGAATCACTAGTTACAACTTAGATTAAACTATCAAAGTCCCTAATTTATATTACGCAAACATAGAAGCTTTCAAACATCATGCTTGAATCCAACTTCAGAGTTGTTGAATTCTCGCACCGGTGAACAACGTTTCATACCCGCTGATTTCTGAACGGAATTCAAACAATTATCTACCCAGTGTTAACATATACTAGTGTATACCTTAAAAGAGCATTCTGCCGTTAAGAAAATTTAAACAATGTGTCTATTGATAAAAGTTTCTAACAAAATCACAATTCTCATTATAAATTTAATCATTTTAGTTTTAAAAGTTCTTAAACAGAACGAAACAGACATCCTTTAAGTTTAATGCCGAAGCTGGATCTTTCGAGATCTGGTAAAAGGTATTTAAGTGGTATGAGACTATTTTATTCTCTTGAGATAATGAATTTAATGCTAATAAGCAGAAATTGTGAACTAAAACTGTGACGTTTAAGAATTAGTTTTCACACTCAAATGTTTCAATATCAAATGCTAATGTGTAACTTTGCTCATGGGATAAATGATTTAGCTAATATCTGTTTACTAAACGATATTTCAAGTTTAGTTTTATTTCAAATGCAGCTAAATAAATACATTGAAGTTTATTAGGTACCAATTACTGAATGATAATTCTAAAAAATTCTTTTATTTTTCGTTGATAACTAAGCGAAAGAGTGTTTCATTAAAAGAATTTAATTTACATATAGTTTGAATTTTATATATAACCGTATTATTTTAAACAGCTTACACTTCCTAAGCGTTGTGTACATTTGCTGGAAAGTTTAAGCTCCATATTTCACATTCAGAAAATAATTACAAAATAATTACGAAGAATTATTGTTAACATTATGAAAAAATAATTTTCATAGGTAATTTTAAAACTCTTTTGAAAACAATTAAAATAAATATACAAGAAACTGTTTTTGCTCATACCTTGATACTTGGCTTAGTAGAATAACGACATATTATTTCTCTCAAACGTTAAAAAAACTTTGTCACTGTTTAAAATCCAACTATTTTCTTCGGTTTGAACAAAACGTCATTCAGAGGAGAGGAATCCTAGTCTTTTTATTTCACTCACAATACAAAAAATATCAAAAAAGAGTGGGATGTTGCATTTTTTGCTTAGATGAAAAATAAGTTAACAAATCAGATATTGTGATATAACTTCTTCAAAATTAAATTCGAGAGACCTTGTGCTTTTTGTTACACAATAACAATTAAAAATAATCAATAACAAAATACATTTGGTTGTAAAGCATTTATAATGCTATATATCAAGAACCCAAATTTGAAGACTTGTAAGTGACTCAAACTTACAAGTCTTCGTGTGTGTGTGTGTGTGTGTGTGGTGTGTGTGTGTGTGTGTGTGTGTGTGTGTGTGTGTGTGTGTGTGTGTGTGTGTGTGTGTGGTGTGTGTGTGTGTGTGTGTGTGTGTGTGTGTGTGTGTACACGTGTGGTCGTGTGTGGTGTGGTGTGTGTGTGTGTGGTGTTGGGTGGTGTGTGTGTGGTGAGTGGTGGTGGTGTGTGTGTGTGTGCGTGGTGTGTGGTGGTGGTGTGGTGTGTGTGTGTGTGTGTGTGTGTGTGTGTGTGTGTGTGTGTGTGGTGTGTGTGTGTGTGTGTGTGTGTGTGTGTGTGTGTGTGTGTGTGTGTGTGTGTGTGTGTGTGTGTGTGTATTCTATTATAAAAGAAAGTCTACAAATATATTGAGATTAAAGATATAATTGAGTTTCTAAGCTTTTATTACAATTAATTTGCTTGCTAGGTATCATTCCCTGATTCCCAATCATCCGTAAGAAACAGTCTTCTCTAACATTAAACAAAATTTCTTCAAAAAATTAAAATCATGTATTTGTTTTTGTGCTGTAAAGAAATGATCATTTTAAAAACAAAATAAAATCCTACAAAAAAGATAAAACAACTACTTGTAACTTAAAAGTTAATTTGTTTGCCTTTTAATATATTAAAAATGATTACCCTAATCACCTTAAAAGTATTAGATGAAATAAAGAATGAAGAGAGAAAAATAATAGTATAAGATTGATCAATTAAAAATGATACTTTAATGTCTTATGGTAATTTATGTTAAAAGAAAAATGTAATTAATTGAGTAAAATATACATGCTAATATTGTTTTTCTTATCTATTGATGGGGAAAAAAATTTACAGTATGCAGTTATTTATATAAAAATATGATATAATTTTACTTAAAATGTTATTACTTCTTTGGCTCTCGTCATATTAATATCAATAAAAAGGTTTAATTTTTTTTAAAGCTTTCTATTTTGTGAATTATTCTTGTAATCCTTGGACTTCCACGAACCAAACTTCGATTATAACCAGATACGGGTCTTGGGCACCATTCATTCATTCTCTGTTAGAAAAAAGATAAACAATTTACTTCGAAGAATGAACCAATAAAACTCAACAATGTCTTTGTTGATATTAGACTCAAGCAGCAAAGTTCCTTCAAAATAAATAAAGATATATTTACCCACAAATTTCCTGTTATTCATTTATTTTTGTATTTTGCGCAAAATCCTCCAAAATTTACGACTCAGAAATACCTCAGTAAATCTCTAACGATTTCCAAATCTCGCTCATAGCTTGATAGTTGTATCCTCTCCCATAAGGGAAGAAAGAAACGAGTCAATTACTGTTGTTTATCCTTAAAATAGGCTTGTCTCCTTAAGGAAAAGGGAGGGTGAAAGTCTCTGATCGAAAATCGATGACGTTTTTATTTTATTTCCTCCTGGATAGAAAAAGGTCGGACGCGAAATCATCAAACCACGGCTATTAGGGTCAGACCTTTCGCGACATCAACAGTCTCCATGGAACGTTAGATACTGACAGACAGCTTGGCTTAAAGATAGATTTAGAGACCAGATTTACGAATATACTTGTTCTATAAATAGTAAAGAAACTAATATATCTAAGAATTGTGTTTTATAATTATACATATATTATTGCAAAAATGAATAATTATTGTTATGAAAATCTGTAATATTATAATTATATGAAATATTTTAATAGTAATGTGTTAAAACATGAGTAATAGTGAAATAAATATGTAAAAAAATCACCTTTAAATAAATATAAAAAGGCTACATTTCTTTTAATGTGTGGACCGTGAGTTTGACACCCCTGCTTTAATCAGTCATATATCCTCCCTTCTGTTTGATTACTTGTTGCCATTTTTCTGGCAACTTCATGGTTTCGAGCTCATAAAGTGAAATTAAGTCAAGTGTGATTTAAGGTCATCATTATTACTGAAACTTTTCCATTTAAAAAATTTTGTAAACTTCCATATAAATGATAATACGATGGTACAAGGTCGAGGATGCAAAACAGATAGTCTACAATAACATTAATCGATTAAGATCGAGGTCCAAACTTAATGCATCTTTAACGTAGTCTTTAGCAAGACGTACGACATTATTGGAACCTATTTGGGAACCTATGTTACATCCTCCTTACAGCTCCGACCTTGCATCATCTAATTATCACTTATTTTGAATTTTTCAAAACGCTTCAAATGGTAAAAATTTTAAAAATAATAATGATCTCAAATCACACTTAGTCGAGTTTTCTTTGCTGATAAAAACCAGAAGCTCAATGAGAGTGGGTTCATGAAGTTATCAGAAAAATGGCAACAGGTAATTGAACAAAAAGGAAGCTATTTGATGGATTCAAGTTAATTTTTTGTGTGTGCAAGAAAATTCCATACTAAAAAATAGAAATTACTTTCTTACCAACCCAATTTAATTCAGGATGATAAAACTGACGCAGTTATTTTCGCTGTATTAAAGTAACTCTTTGTAATATAATAAATAGTTCACTAAGAAAATTTGAAGCTTAAAAAGTATCTTAATTTGCTCGAAAAATGTGAAAGCATAATTGTTATCTTGTACTTTCTTATAATCCATATATTTTCTTATAACTCTTTTTCAAATTTTATTTAAAAAATTAAAAATATTTTTTTAAGTATCAAATATGTATATACTATAATTTTTTCGGTTTTCTTACCTTACAAATGCATTTTATTTATTTTTCTGAATTGCTTATTTTATTGCTTGAATTTTATAACTAAAACTAAACAATACTCAACAATTTGTATAAAATCTTCTTATTCTTACAACCTATTATATTAAAATAAATACATCTCAATTTCTTTTACCTTAAAATGTAAGAATACTTTCTGAAAATACTTCATTTATGACTCTAGGTTGATTTGGTACGAGCAATTATTGATTACGTGATATCAACACCTCTTATTCATGTTGTCGATAATCTGAACAGCCAGCGTTACATTTCTCAGATCTTAAGGTCGGTGGCTGTGCCATATCTTTTAGGCCTCCAAGACTGCATCTTTCAACAACACAACGCAAGACCATATGTTATCCTGAGCTACCTCGACGCAGGTGTTCGACGTTTGTCCTGGCTAGAACGTTCTCCAGATCTCTCACCCGTTGGAAATACCTGGCCATGAGTTTCTGAGAGTTGGGATACCACATCTGTCCAACGTTTGCAATTAATGAAGTGTGGCATTGACTTGAAGCAATACCGGGCAACACCAGTTCAACTCAATGCCTAACCGGGTTAGGACCGTTTTAGTTGCCAAAAGCGGCAGCTGTATGTATTAGTTTGGGACCCTGTACATTCGTAAATTGCCTACAAACTTAATAATATTTTCTTCCTATTATGATCTATTGTGCAATAAGTAAAGCTTTGTTATTTACTTTTCCTATATGGTGTTGCAGTTTTAATGTCTAACAATGTAATATTTCCTTAAAATATCTAGTTATGTGATAAATAACAATATTGGCTGAATATGAAATAATCGTAGTCAGCTTTCTCTTATTTCCGAAATAAAGAAATTTTCTTCTTTCCTTAGTTTAATATTCATTCATTTGTACGGCTTAACAAAAAACTAATGGTAAAACAAAATTTTACTATCGTAAACATACACTTTCTTTTGAAGTTTTCAAACCATACATTTCAATTCTATATCCATCTCAAACTTTTAGAAATACCTAGAAAAAGAAAAAAAAATCAAGTGTCAATTCATACCCCTCAAGTTACAGAAATAAGATAAATATTAGTTTTTATCACCATATGCTTCTAGTTTACAATTTCGCAAAAAAATCTTTAGCTAAATGAATAGCTTTTTTATTCAACAGTTATTTTATATTGAATTTGTTCTCCAAGAATGTATGAAAAGCTCTTAAGATTCTTGAAAGCTCTTAAGTAGATAGATATTTCATTTTTTTACTCAATCTCTTTCTCTCTCTCTCTCCACTCCCTTTTTCTTCATTTAATTCTATTGCTTGCTAGGAAAATTTTCTGAAAAGAAATCCGTTTCGTTTCAATAAAACACTAGCATATCATAATAAAGATGTTTACATAAGTAAAGATTTTGCAAATAAAAAAAGAAGAGCTATTCCTTTTCAAAAATTAAAATACGAAAATTCATATTAAAAGGCAATGAATTCACCTTTTTCGTTGTTTTTTGAGTATGTTAAAAAAAGAAATATTTGAAAGATTCAAAAAAATAGAGTTCCAACTCTATTAGCTTTTGTTCTTTAAAATTCTTTAAGATAATTCGACATTATTTCTGATCTTTTCACTTGCTTATCAAAGATAAATCAGAAAATCGCAATGAACTTAAGATATCTGTGCTCTTATTTGATTTCTATATTTATATAAATATCCTAGTGAAATTGATGAAAGGACATAAATAAAAAAAAACAGAGTTTAAATTACGAATTTCATGAAATAGTCTTGTTTTATACGCACTGGCGTTCAAGATTGAGAGAATTTGCTTATTTAATCAAATTTCTTTAAAAGTACTAATTGAAAGGTAAAACTAATATTTCCAATCAAAGATAAAGTTTGTAGTATCTATTGCATAAGCATACACATAAGTGTAGGCTTTACATCTAGAGAAAAATGTTTTTAAGCCCGATTGCCAATTTGTTCATTCGCGCATTTCAGGGTTTTTCGTGGTGCTTTTTTTATAAAATTTGATGAAATTCAAATCCAAACAGTTAAATTTCAATAAGCTCGCAGCCCCCTTGTAGAGTTATCACGATTCCCCTAGAGGGGTGCGCCCCACAGTTTGAGAAACGTTGGTTTAACTGCATAAAGAAAAACATATTTCCTTATAAACCCACTTTTTGCCCTTTGTAACCATTCGTTTAAACATTCCTGTGCTGATGGGCCTTATACAATTATGTGGGTGTATTGGAAAGAACCGAATTTTTTTTACCGATCTTTATACTCTGGAAAAGTTACCTTTCGTTTAACTTAACAAAAAGGCATAAAGAAAATTTCAAATAAAAAATATCTTTCACGCGTGTATCACACTTAAAGTTTTGAAAAATGGAGAAATTTTGCTATTTTTTCACAATTTTTTACAATTATTTAATTTGTCAATGTTATGACGCTATTGTTCTAAATGTGAAGATTGGAATTCAAGGCACGAGGGGAAAAAACTAAAAACTTCAAATTCAAAATATTTATTTTTCGTGTAAAAAGCTCGAAAAACAAATTTTTTTGGTGTAAAATTATGAATATTAAGTAATTTTTTTACTGTATTTTTCTCTTTAATAAACAAAACTTAATAAATGGTAAACATATTTCACACACACATTTCGAATATTTGAACACAATTGTGGACTTATTATTAAGTATAGTTTATGAAATTATGCAAAAATTTTATTCAAACAATATACTTTAAAGTCATATTTTTGAGAAAACTCTGATATTGATCTTAAATGAATTTCCTCCTGTTTATTCCGTCTCTTGCTTCAGAAATTCACTATTTTTGAAATTCTTCGACCTTAAGTATGACGCAACGTTCCTCCAGCTGGGTGTGGTAAGAAGCTTTAGAAATCTATATCTGAATCATTTATTTATACCATGAGAGACAGATGACGAGAATCTAGCCATTGCTCGATCAGACTCCATAATGATCACTGACTAATAATGATGTTATTAGGAAAAATAGTGATGTACTTAAATACAGATATGAGGTGCACACAGAAAAAGAATTTAAACCTGTACGTTCAAAATGTTCATTGCTCGCATCAAATTCTCCAAAAATACATTTTTTTCAAAAAAATTGCTTTATTTCATAATATTTTTTAATTTACCTCTTTTCACGCTTAATAAACTAATTTTAATATAATTAGGAAATAGATTTTTCATATCCATGATTTTTTATTGAAATTAATGGTCCTTGAAGTTAAATTTTGGAAAGAATTGAATATATATTGGGGACTGAATGTCGGAGTATCCCTAGCAGCTCACATGTTTGACACCCTGCTTTTCTTTTACACAACTAAATGTTAACATGTGCCTTATTCAGGTTACTTGACTTCCCTCGCGTTCACTAAGCTATTTTAACTTTCAATCCATCGTTAACATTTTACTTTTAGAATGAAGGAAAGAGAATGTTAAGTGCAACGTCAGAAAAGTACCATGAAATGGTTATGTATTGTAAAATCATTACGGATTTTGAGAGTTCAATAATCGACTGTTCAATTGACTTTTGAACAAATAAATTTTCTTCTCACAAAAAGATCTTAATGGACTATTTCCAAGAACGATATGAAATGTCACTATGTTCTAGTAACATGCAAGTTTTTGTGAAGAAATTCAAATGGTGGCTTGAAAAATTAAATATACGTATATATCAGTACAGGGAAGCTTCTAGATGTGTGGTTTCCGAGTACAGAATAGTGTTGCTAATTTATAAGTACTATAATAGTTATTATAAATTAATAATGTCCTACTATCATTATATAAACAAAACTTTATTTAAAATGGTTTTGACATCTGCAAAGGTAAACCTGCTCTGCTTTTTGATGTAGTAACGAGTAAGTGTCCAATTGAGTGGATTGCATTTGCCAAAAAAATCCAAAGTTGTGCTAATGCATGATTCCAATTAATTGCTATTGTGATAAAATTAACTAAAATCCTTTAAATGAGTTACGTTTTGTGTTCCTGAAAGAAAATTGTGGGTTTGGAAAATGTGTTTGGCTGTGTTTGCAGGAAACAAATACGCAAATTAATAAAGTAACTTAAAAGAACAACCAAGAGCCTAAATACATCAAGTTACAACTCTGGAAACCTACAAACCGGAGCACACAGACACTGAACAAATAAAAATACATATAGGATATGGTACGTCAGATAATGATAATAATGAGTGAATGAGTGCTTATTAACGTCCACAATAAAACTACGAGAGCTATTTGATAATAATGAGAATCAATTAAAATATTAGATATGGCACAAATTTAAAAAAACATGGCAAATACAAATTAACCTGAAAGTAAAATCATTGGTCAGAGATCATTGTGGGGTCTCTGATCGAGCAAAAAATGTGATAGCGTCATCTGTACTTCAATGTTATGCTATAATCAAGGATTCAGATACAGATTTCCAAAGCCCCCCTCCCCACTACACCCAAACACTATAAATACAGGTAAAACTTAAGGCGTTTCGAAAATTGTGTGAGACAAGAAATGTTATCATTCAAACTACTCTTTTTTTTTCGAGATCAATATTTGAATTTTTTTCAAAAATCTGACTTTAGAATACATTATTTGAATGAAAATATTGAATAATATTATATGCTTTTGTATAAATATCTATGCTAGACCTATTGTTAACTAACAATTATTATTATGCGTAACAATAGATCCACAAGAAGACCTATTATTAACTATGCGTATATATATATATATATAACAATAGATCCCCATGTGTAGTGTTAAAATAATCAAAATATAAAGTATGTTAGCCATTTGTTAAACATTTAATAGGGTGAAAAAATAAAGTCGAATAAAATTATGAAATATTCCCCATCTTACACCAAAAAAACGTGTCTTGCGGGGTTTTTACAAGAACAGTAAATGCTTCTGGTTGGGGGGGGGGGGCTTTATGAATACATAAGAATTGAATATTATTATTTTTACAATACTAACGCAAACTATGATAATAAATGACAACAAAATAAAATTCATAAGCAATACCTTTATATCGATTTCTTTCAGAGTTTACATAAATCGTAAGAATTCAAAATTTGTTTTATTCAACATAATGATATCTTGTTTTTAAGTTTTTCTATCGGAAATATTTACAATATGAATTTGTTATTATGATACGAATGTAATCCCATTCAAACAGAAAACTATGTTCCGTGTTATTTTTATAAAACTTCTTTGTATGTGCATGCATTGTTAAAAAGAGAATTTTTCAAATATTTCTGTAAACGAAGCTTATTTCAAAACACTACTTTGACTCACCAAACTATTTCAGAAAATCATTACTCAAGCAAATATGCAATCGAAACTAAATAAATGATATCCATTTTCTAAAGTTTCATGCATTAATCCCAATTTCAACGTTAAAAACTTTTTAGAGATTTTATGATTAATAAAGGCTTCACAAACAAAGGCTCTTTTTTCGTCAATATAAAATAATTCTCTTTCCACATTTCAAATTATTCTAATTTCTGACCAAATATTCAATTTATCTCCACTTTGTCTTTCTATCTCTTCTTTAAAATGATCGCAGGAATAATTTTGTAAAAATCGTTTGTTGTTTTAAGGGGTCTCTCTTCGGTTGAACGAGAAATACAATTTACTGTGTTGACAGGGAGAGCTTAAAGCAGAAAACAATGCTTACTTTAATCGTTATTCAAAAAAAAATCTTTGAATTCGATTATTAGTTAAGTATTCTGGAATAAAAGCTAAATATAAATATTTTTAAAAGAATCTAAGCAAACCTGGAAAGTTGAGCTATGGACAATTAGATTTACTCGTCCATTTCTTAAAGTAAGACTCCCGGGTACTTCAAACGAGAGTAAACAGTACCCCCTAAATACTTAATTGACTTTGGAAGACGCTTCTTTTAAATTAATAAAAAGTACGGAGCTGTCTTTAAAGGCAGAGGCAATCAATTAGCAAAATAAACGCTAAAGTACTTTCGGTTTTTGAAAAAACCGAGTTTACTTTATTTCCAAAATAAGTCTCCCTATTCATTTATTATGGTTCGTTGCTTTCAACACTTTGAAAGTATAAAAATGTCAGAAATTTATCTTCAGAATAGATTTCAGTTTTCCTTTTTCTTATGTATTTTACGGCTTTGATTTTCTCAGTGAAAATTTTCACCTTTTTGAAAAAGATGATGGCTTCACTTTATTTATGTTTTACTAGAGTAAAGAACAAATAGAATAAAGCAAAGAGTTTTACTATTCCTTTAAAATATAACACGTTGTATTTCGAGTCGAGAGTACTTTAGAAGGAATGGTTAAGACTTATTGAGTAAATATAGACGACCCCGGGTAAATTTCAAAATATTACAAACAATTTAAAGCCCTAAAAGAAAAATAAAAGGAAATATAACGTGCAATAAAAGAAAATATAAAGTTTTAAGACACTGGGTATCATAAGCTACGAAATGTTTGTTAACTTCCGTTTAATCACATTTGTTAGTGAACTTTCGTTAGTTGAACACATTCCTATGCTTCTCTATTTAAAAAAAAAACTTAAATAAATAGGGAAGGTGGTCTTTAAATTATGAATTACAATCTATAGAACTGAAAAGTATAATGTTCCAGGCAAACCTACATTTTAACTAAAAAGCCAGGTGATGAGTAAACTTCTTTTAGGTGATTGTATACCAAGAAAGAAATATTGAGTAAATCATGGTGCAAATAACAAAGAAAATAATGATAACTATTTAGAGTAATATTTTTAGTGCAATAGAGAATTATTTGAATCCCTTTCATACTTAATTTAGCCATTCATTCATATTTTTAATTACCTGTTTGAATGAGTTTATTATGAAAAAATTAAACGAATAACTTAAGTAATGTAATAAATTACATCTTGCACCATTTCTTATAAAATCTTTTCATTTGCACAATTGACTCATTATTTGATTTCAATGACTATCAGTGGTGGATTTTCTAAAGAAATTGGCCCTGGCAGGAAAAAAACATGCCGGCCCTAAGGTCCCATATGAAATGTAATAATACATATAAGTTATCATTAATTGTTATCCCGCATCAACATCATAAAAAATAATATCTGTTATAAAATATCTCTTTTATAAAATAAAAATATACCTTTGCAGAAAAGTAAAAGTTTATTCATATATAAATGCAAATAAATTACAAACAATAAGTAATCTTCTGTGTCGATTCGAGTTTCTTAAATGACCCAAAATCGCTCCCGAATCACCTACCGGCTCTATACGCCATTGATGGCTATGCAACACAGAAGCCATCAGTGGACTACGATGGACTACGAAACAAGGAACAACGAAATTATTTAATTTCTTCCTTCTTTCTCGAGTTATATGCAATGTTCGTTATAATTGAAATTTTCATAATTGTTGTTTTATTGCTTATTAATTATTATAGTCAGTATTTTATTACACTGGCCTACACAAATATATATATATATATATATATATTACAAAAATATACAAAAAATAGTTATATACCTAAGATAACTATAGTCATGATAGAATAAATAGATTTAGCCACAGAAATACTAGAGCAAACTTCTATACAGAAATACTAAATCAATATCGTATATAAATATTGATTATAGTTTAGAATAGTTTAGATATCATTAAGTATATGCAAGGTAAAAAAAATTATCTCTATTCACACCTATGACTTTGAGGATTTATTTAATTTCATAGATATTGGGGACATGGTTAAAATTCTCACACAAAATAGCCTATAACAAATATTCTTTGAATAAACTAATTAAGTATGATAAAAATCTTTCTTTATTCATCTAGTACTAAATAAAAATTATATTTTTCACAATAACTCTTATTATCAGCAAATTCAAGGACTGCTAGTAACTGTTTAGCCAATATTTATTTGCACTTTTATGAATATGATAGCATTAGTTTCAATTCTTGTTACTTTTTAAGATACATAGATGACTTAACATCCTTAGTAATATAGTAAATTATGTTCCTAGTTTTAAATATTATCCACAATATCTGAAATTATTAAAAATCAATTATAATATTGAGTCTGCAAATTTTTTAAACCTACAATTGAATGTTAAGAATATAATATACTAATTAGTAATATTTTTAATAAAAGAGACTCTTTTGATTTTAACATTATTAAAATGCCTTTTGGGGGTAGTAACCTACACCTATCTATTTTTAGAAATATTATCTTAAATTTTATAAAAAGAAACAAAACGATTTAGTCACAGATAATGATGTTAAACAAAATAATTATAAGCTGTTCTGCAATAATTGCTTAGAATACAACTATCCAAGTAAATTCATTTTTAAATATATTTCTAAGTTATCTCTCTAATTCTCCTTTTTAATTTTTAATTATTTTTCTTTGTTTTTTTTCTCCTTCTGTTTTTTTTAATTTCAATATGTTTTTGTTTGATAAGTTTAATTACAATAAAACTATCTAGGTGTCGCCACTAATTTTTGTTTCTGGTTTTACCAATTTAACACGTAATTCTTAACATCATTTAGCGTGGTTGCTTTCGAATGTAGTGGTCTTTTTTCCGCTTTCTTGTGGATTGCATCTTTTCACGTAAGTTTTTTTCCCCTTATTTATTTTTTATTTTTATCTTGTTAAAATTTCATTTCCTTTCATATTTTACATTAATTTTATTTTATTTTTCTGTCGGTTGCAAATTACACGTGGTTGGTTTTAGGCCTAACTTTTCAATATGGTTATGTTTTGCTATTATGTCGAAAATTTCTGCTGTACAGGGAAGTCTTGGATCCGTAAAATATATTTAACCCTAATTTTGCTGGTCCTAATTCAGCAACAGCTTTAGAAATCATAATAGGTCTTCATTTTAGTCCATTGGCTCTTCTGGTTTCTTACATTTTAAAGTTCTAACTCTGTTTCATGCTATACATACGCTTAGTTAATTCTAGTACAATATACTTTTCCATCATTTTTTATATTGTGTTTCTTGAAATCTGGTTTAAATCTTCTAGTTTTGTTAGTGGTATAATTTAGTACTATCAATTTTATTATACTGTGTATTTTTTTTCATTTTATGATACTATATATATATATATATGCATGTATATATGTATATATTCATTTAAAAATACGGGTATAAAACGTCGTGCAAGAGTTACTGTTAAATAATCAAAAAAATAACGTTTTTTTCCCTCTGTCTCAGATAATCTTCAGACTTATACTTAGTATATCTGTGGGTACTGCTGTAAAAACAAAAGGACAAATTCATTCTTTTGGGGAATTTTTCTTTTCATTTATTGCTGGATATTGGAATTTCAAGAATTTGTTGATTTGTAATTGCGATTCATTTAGTTACAGATTAATTTCAGAAAGAAAAAAGTTGGGATTTTTCCATTCCATGCCATTGAAATAACATAACGGTAAGACTGTTTACTAGAAGTAAACATTTGTTGATTTGTAATTGTGATTCATTTAGTTACTGATTAATTTCAGAAAGAAAAAAGTTGGGATTTTTCCATTCCATGCCATTGAAGTAACATAACGGTAAGACTGTTTACTAGAAGTCATATATTTGGAAAAATAACGGTAGTACTTAGAACTTTTCCCCCATATGATTGTTTATAATTATCGGCAAGAGGTGGTGGCCTTGCAAGCCACTTCTGTTGCTATTTTCAAGCATATGCAAGACATCCTTGATGCTCCCATATTGATCAAAACGTTTTCCCGCCAATTAATTGCTTGAGGCCTGCATGCAAAGCATCCGTTAAGAAGTCTACAATGAATCCCACAGCACCGACAACTCATTTGCCATAATACCAGACTAGAGTGATTCTGGAAGACAAAATAGCAGAGTCATGCTCTCAACAACAAAATTTCTGTTTGTCTTATGAGCATCGCCATATAGAAGTGTGACACCGATGTGGTGACAAGTCCTAAACGGCTGCACCTGCAGGTGCCCCACAACGCAACAACACGGCACCATGGCTTGAATCACCGTCACCTGTGATAGCAGGTCACATCTGGTTCATATTCAGAGCCCAACCAACCCTCCCTGAAGCTAGTGTGATACTCTCCTTTCTTCAGGAATGGCCAATGTACTTTTCCAGCAGGATAATGCATGACCACACACTGTAAACTTCAGCCAATGTGTAGAGCTAGATTACAGATGTCTGGGAACACGTCTGGGACGTATTTGAAAGCTGCTTTCAAACTCTTACAGCGCCGTGTTTATAAGACAAATTTTAGAAAATAGTTAATAAGGAATGGAGAGCCATCTCTCAAGACACAATCGGCATTCTCACTGATTTTGTACTTAGACGTGGAGTTTCATAGATCTCGGTCCGCGATAGTCTCACAATCTACTGAGCTGATGTTGTTCTCGCTCTCTATTACGAGTATCATTTCGAAATAAACATAACTCATAGTTTGTTTCTGTCTCTCTCATATCTGAGTATCTTCGCTTTCTATCCACATATTCTTGGTGTTGCATTTTCAGTGCAACGTAGTGTATATTGTCCATTTAGATACTTGGAACTTTTTTTAGGTGTTTAACACTTTAAAATAATCTCATTGAAATAAATACTTACCTGGATATTACATTAATATAGGTACACTTTACAAAAAAAAGTGAATTAGCTTGCTATTCGAATTATTTTACCATAATTATTGCTGAAATCCTACTGTATTGCATTTGCATTTTTGGAATACCTTTCTAGTTCAATTTAGTTGCATTTGACAAGGGAAGCATAATGTACATTATTTATTCTAATGTGATAAATAAAATAAGTCAAAATGATCTTCTTAGTTTAATAATATATATATATATATATATATATATATATATAGCAGTAAATAATTCAAAAGAAGATAATAAATCCAACATAAATAGAAAAAAAGAACATGAACCATGACAAACAAAAAGAAATGTAGCTAGAAAAACTATTATGATTTCGAGCTGTCACTGTTTAGGACAGTGAAACAGATTAAACAATGTTTTGTGAGATCTCAACCTTCTCCTGCAGCAGAAATTGTTTCTATATATATATATATATATATATATATATTGTTTGTTTCATACATTATTTGCAGTCGATAACATAATAATAAATCATTGAACAATTAGAATGAAATATAACTTTAATTATAGTTAAAGAGGCAAAAATAATAAATAAACTGTAACTACTGTTAATTAAGTGATGTATTTTAATATTAATGAATTAAATTATTATTATTTAAAGTCAAAAACACATTTCTTTTGTAAAATCTAATGAAATGGAAATAGAATGTGTATTGCCTTATACAAATTATTCAAATAGTTCACATTTAAAACAAAACATTATTTTAGAATTAGTTGGGTTTACTGAATCTAATCGCTCATCAGAGTACTAAGCACCACATTTTGGTAAGAATTCCGTTTCCTTTAGGAAGTCTTTTAATTAATCTATCCGCACTCATAGTGAATGTGAAATGAAACTTTCCACTCAGTACCCGTAAACTATCTCAAAATAACAAACGGGGATACCTAACAACTGAAAATTCCAAGTTAAGTGTGGCTGGAATTTAATGAGATTTGGTTTCAACAAACGAATGGATTTAAAGACCACTTCAAAGTCTCATCTGACTAGCTTTTAGAACCTAAGAATAAACCTCTCTTAAATCTGCTTAAATTGATCAATGTATGCACTGAAGTGAATTTTAAGAACCTTTTGCGAAATTTAAATACTGAGAATGTTCCAGATATCTTCAATGGTTTGTAAAGAATTATATAATCAAAAATGAGTTTTTCGTTTGCTATTTGATTGAAGAGGCAGATAACTTTGTTTATAAACTAAATGTAATAAAGAAAGGCGAAGGCACAATTCTTTTTTCTAATATCATTATCTTTTGATAATTCAATAGCTTGAAGTAAGAGTGCCTTTTTTAAAAAAAATATTAAAGCAATATATTTTTTTGAAAAATTTAGCTATGTTTTTTCGTTTTATCTATGAAGTGAAATTTAAATTCCTATTTACTTGTCTCTAGAAGACGTAAAAATGCATGCTCTTTAATTTATATACGAATCTAGAATATGATCTAAATTAAAGATTCAGAATACTGATATTCAATTTTTTCATGTTGAATCTAGTGTTCACCATGAAAAAAAATTGAATACCTTTTAAAAAGAATTCATTTAATCTTTCTGAAAAGCTCGGTGATATTTCTGTGTCAGTGACTATCTACAAATCTTTACAAAACACTAAACAGATTTTTTTTTCCCTTTATATTGAGGGAAAAGCTATTAATCATGATAATTTTTTTAAAAAATCAACAATTAACTTACAAACAATTGCCTTTAATTGTAGTTTTATGTGTTTAAACTACAAAACAAAGATTATAAACAGTTACTCTCCCTTTCTGCTTTAAGTTTAAATTACTTCTATTGCTTCATCTGGCTTTGTTTTGCCTCAGATAAAACTTTATATGTATGTACATATAAAAATACAGTTAATAACAATCGAAAAATAACGATAAAAAATTAAACGAAAAATAATTTTCTATTTTCCAAATATAGTTAATATTTGACTTTTTTAATATTACTAAACAAAAAACAAAATGTTGGAAAAAATGATCACCTAGAGAAGTAATACGAAAAAAGCATTATTTTAATTAAACCATCTGTGGAACATAAAACATGTTTATAACGGTCAATCAATACATATATACAAATCTAGTTATACATACCATTGAAATTAAACTCTTTAATTGATCCTATTTTTTTCTGGTGCACAGTTTTCATTTTTGTCAAGAATAATGAATTTTATTTTATTTTATTTTATTAGTCTTCTCCAAAAAAAGACTCCTGGTAACTGTGAAAAAGGGATGCTATTTTTAAGAGAAAACTGATGATATTTTTATAACATAGCGAAAAAATAATAAAATTCAATCCATCTAAATTTAATAAGCTTTTTCCTAGGCTCTTATATATCTTCAATTATAAATAGCACTACTTCTGAACAATCATATCAAAATTTAATTATATATAAGTTCTAAAAAAATACATACTGATTTTTAGTTTTTTAAAAAAATTTAATTTACAAGAAAACTGGACTGATTTACTAAAAATTAAGCTCAATTCAGTATATTGTAATAAACAATATGCATGAAGGCATCTATAGGAAACAACAAAAAAATTTTCATGCAAAAATCCAAAATTTTTAAAATTAAAATCAAAACGAAAAAAATTATTTTACGATTATTTATATCGAATAATATCTAGTCTTTTTTTTTATATGGAAAAATTATTGTCATATTAACACCATGTCATGATGAAATAAATGAAATTCAAAGTGTTGAAGACTATCTTTTTAATCAAAAGTCCTTACAAGCGTCCCTCCTCTAATCACATACAAATGGCGGGAATTTTGAAACAAAATGTTTGAAAATAATAACACAAATGCTCTTGACATGAAAATGAATTAAAATAAAGCAAAACATACGATCATCATTAGAAGCATAAAATTCTTAGCTCTCTTCAAAATGCATTGCTTCAATGTTTTGTCATTAACTTTAGGAATGTATAAAAACTTTTGACTTAATCCATAATCCGCAGAGCTGTGTTGTTTTCACTACTTAAACATTTTGCTTAAACGCAATGAAATATTTATTTTTCATTCACAGCCATATTTTCTTGTATATTTCGAATTTAAGACACATTACGCTATTAGTGGTAATAAATTATTACTTTAAAATAATGTTCTATTGAATCTATGCACACTGTACTCAAAAATATTACGGGAGTAAAAGGATTTAACAAAATTACGTAAATATTTTTTCTGATAACTAACGTAAAACAAAACATCCATAGTCTAAAGTGTAGCAGAAAACATAAGAAGAAAACTTCATATGCAAATCAACGTTCATAAAGTCAAAAACCAGAAAAAGAATATAAATGCAGAAATTGTGATTTCGTAGAAGCTGTTGTTTTTCGTGAAAATAAAACTTTTGGCTTTTGTTTTGAAAAAGAAGTGACTGGAAAATGTCACGACAACGTAATCTACCGTAATCCACAGTTTGGCTTATTGTCAAGAGACTGGGATCCGGGAAAACACAAAGAACTTTTGGAAGTGTAAGAAGTGTCATTGAAAGAATGGGATCGATTCCAAGAAACAGGGCATGTTCGGCGTCGTCCAGGACAAGGTTGTCCACATGCTACCACAGAAAATAATGACCAATATATATATATATATATATATCCTGGTTGCAACTGGTTGAGACAGAACAGCAAATGCTACACAGATTCAAAAGCAGTTTCTTTGGGCAGCAGGAAGAAGGGTATCAAGCCAAACAATACAAAATTGGTTTAATGGAGGTACTCAGTATGCTTGTAGGCCAATGGTGTGTATTCCGAGGACTGCAAGACACCGTGTGGCTCCAAGAAAATGGGCTTATCAACATCGAAATTGGATGCTATGTGATTGGAATAAAAAGTTGTTCTCGGACGAATCCCGATTCAGTTTAGAATTTGAAATTAGATGTGTTTTGATATTTCGAGAAAGGAACACTGGAAATAACCCTATATTCGTTCAGGAAAGGTCACATTTCAGACGAAGTGGTTTGATGGTGTAGTTAGGAATTAGCATAGGAGGACGTTTGCCTGCATATCATTCGGAATGGCAATTTGACGGCTCAAAGGTATGCGGACGAGAACCTGAGAATCCACATAGTACCATACGCTAACCATTGGTGATTTCTTTCTTTAAAGGCTTGATAATGCCATATATTATACAGTTAGTCTTATGGAGAGCTTTCTTGAAGCTAAAACAATACAAAGTATGGAGTGTCTAGCATGCTCTCCTAATCTTAATCCGATAGAGCTTGTGTGGGACACACATGGGCGACACGTTGCTGCAAGACTAAGGCCTCTTGTTACTTGGAGAACAGGAGGATTTGACTTCATCAAGAGTGGAACAGTTTTCCAAAAATTCTCATCTATAACCTCATCGCATCTATGCAAAAAAGGTGTGTGGAAATCTTTGCAGTTTGGGAAGACCACACACCTGAATTATTTCCAAACAATCAATTTTTGTCACTTATATGTAACAAAATTGTTACATCTAAATGAAAAATTGTTACATTTGTCAGATTACATATAAATGGAATCAAATTGTTACACTTATATGTAACCTGAAGCATCATTTCATATTCTTTATACCATTCCAAAGAACTAAAGTTCCCATGCAGTTGCCTTTTACTTTTTTTTCTATGTATTGCGTTTTATTACACCTGTATTTTCCATTTTATGCCCATACATGACTATCGTGCAATGGTTTCTTTGCCTTTTTGCTTGCTCTTCTAATTTTCTTTGAGCAGCGCATAATGTTTAACTAATAAAAGCACGCAGATATATGCATTGTAATTACATTCAAGTCCCTAAGACATGGCATTTAATGAAAATTAGTAATTCAGTTCCCTAAACTTTCAGTATGTGAGTCCTATCATTTCTAAAAGTCAAGCAACTTTTGTAATAATACTTAAGAACACTTAGCAACAACATTTTATGCTATCTAGAACTAATTTTCCTAATTATAATAAATAAATTCTTAGGAAATGCATTCATTTTGTAAATTGCCGTTACTACAGCAAACATTTCAAGACAAACGTGTTTTAATTTACTGTTTCCTTTCTGTAACTCAAAATCAATCATTAACACACATGTTTCTTATATCGACTTCAATTAACTCAGTAAACCATAAATTGAACTAGTGATTATTCAGAACTGTGGAGAAACGCTTCTGCTCTTCCTTCGTAAGTATGATTTAAGCTTTCTAAGTTTATAAACTTAGAATGCGTATTTTTGCGTGTTTGATAAAGAACGATATAGGAATTCTGAAAATGGAATCAAATCAAACACGGATTAAAATATTACAAATTAAAAGTTCAAATGAAGAATAATGTATCAGTATTTCCTCAATCTTTAGCGGAAAAAGTAAAAGAATAAGTATTTTAAATGAAAATACTCACATAGTAAATTCCAATCGACTGTTAAAATGCAAAACAATCATTGCTTTAAAGCTAATGATATTTTTTAATTGTTTTGAGAATCGCCATTTATATATCTTACCATAAGTAATTTCTTTTTTCGATTCAACTTTATCTTTTAAGCATTTACATTTTAGGATATCGATCGGGAATTTACCTGTCATTGAATTTCATATTAAAGTGACGTGTATTTATTTTCTCAAACTTGAAAACTTAAATAGTTGTGATTATTTCCATATACATTTGGGGGGGAAATAGACGATTCCACTCCTTAGGTCTATTAGACGAAATAAAACTAGCACTTGGTCGTTATTTTGGTACAGATGGATAGAATTGAATCTGAGTCAAGAACGAGTCACAAAAACCTACAAATTAGTCTTTCAATTAGTTTCATCTTTCAAAGAATGTCTATTCTTCTAAGCTTTCTAGGCAGGCATCTTTTGTTAAAGAAACACCTCTTTTCAAGTAATGAAGAATCAAGAAAAAGAAAGCGTAAAAACTAGGTTATTGTGTACTCAAACGTTACGAAATTCTTAAGCTGCAGAACTTGGATATGGTGTACTTCTAAGCTTTTTTAATGCTAATCAAAGAAACACGTTATTAAATTGATATAATTTGTTATAAGGTAACATAGCATTATAACTTATTTAATAATAAAATTTACTAAATATATTATATATTTTACAATCCTATTAATACAAGTATAAAAAATGCTAAAGTATATTTTTCTCCTTTTTTAATGTTTAATTAAAATCTAATTAAATAAAAATTTGTTGACAGAATATATCATAACTTTTCTATTTGAATAAACATCAGAGTTTAAATATTTACGCATTATTATGATTGCAGTAATACATAAAAAGGAATCAATATTTCAACGTAAATGATAATACAGGTTTTTTTTATCGATATATATTTTTCGTAAGTCCACAAAATACAACTAATGTGACCTCTTTGACGAAGATTCTTTGCATAAAATTAAGCATGATTTAATTTTTTATGGTGTGTGATAAAGTTATTATTAAACAATTAATAATAAGAAAGTTTTAATAACTTCTTAATAAAAAATCGCTCTATTTGCTTCACCATGTCTGTTACATTCGTATTAGCTAATTGTTTATATTAAACGAATTTATATTTTTAATTGTTTTTATTCTCTAAAAATACAAAAACAAAATTAATTGAAATTAACGACTTTCATGGTAAAATCGCCAAACTGTCCTCCAAACGAATTAAAAACGAATTAACATTCTAAAAATCTCTTAACCATGACAATTTTAAGCGGCTGAATAACATTATGGTCATCACATCTTGGTTAACTTACAAGTAAGTTTTCCTAAGTTTTTTCCAAGGCTAGTAAAAATATGATCAAGAATGAGCTTGAATATCTCAACAAGTTGGTTTTCCTGGAAATTCTAAAAGAATTACTTCGATACAAAACCTCATCTGAATTCCAAGCCAATTTCGGGTCTCAACAACAAAACACTCAACTAATTTCTCTCAATTCAAATATTTGACTCAAAAGTAATTAAATGAATTTAAATCTATAACTGTACACAATATTAATAAATATATTTTTTATCCTTTTGTTTGTTTGCTTCAGTTAATATTGTGTTATAGATACGGGCAACAATATAATTTTGAGCAACATCAGTGCAAAGAGCAACATTTGAGCTTCAATTCACTATATAGACTTCCATACCAAATGAAAATTTTTGTATCCAGAAAAATTTAACGTGTAACAGCCGTCATTATTTTTATACGATGGTTAATAGCGAAATAAAGGTTCGAGCTAATGATGCACTAACCTGAACTTCAAATCTCTACCACCAGGCTTCAAATTTTTTCATGCATCAAAATAAAAACACTAGGACGAATGATACATTAAATAAAAATGTCTGCTTAAAAATATATAAAAAGATATTAGGATAAATAGTGTTTTCTCATGTGTGTGTGTGTGTGTGTGTGTGTGTGTGTGTGTGTGTGTGTGTGTGTGTGTGTGTGTGTGTGTGTGTGTGTTGTGTGTGTGTGTGGTGTGTGTGTGTGTGTGTGTGTGTGTGTGTGTGTGTGTGTGTGTGTGTGTGTGTGTGTGTGTGTGTGTGTGTGTGTGTGTTGTGTTGTGTGTGTGTGTGTGTGTGTGGTTTATATATACATTACATGTTAGTTTATGAAGATAATTTGAAGAGAATATATAAAGAAATGAAAAAGAAATTTAAGACATTCGTTTTAAAATATGCATGTTCGTTTAACAATAAATAATACAAGTGAATTATATCCGGTTTTGCAATATTCTTCTTTTTATCGCTTGACTAGAAAAATATTAAAAACAATAGCATGTTTTATAGTTGCTAAAGCAGCTTACAAATTTAGCTCGACTGAATGAATGTATAAGTACTATAATAAGCTTTTCAAGAGAATAATGATTATGAAATATATATTTGTGTTGGAATATTTGCATATCTTGTTATTTGTATGGCAACGGTAAAAGAACTATATATACTGGTGCATCTGGCATCATAGTGCGTAAATGAATAGAGTCGCAATAAAGATCGAGTCAACTACTGAAGACTTCCTGTGTTTGCAATCACCGTAAATTCCATACATTTTGAAAGATTGAAAGTAAAACGTAGACATACTTTAAAGGATTGAAATAATGCTACAAAATGCAATCATACGTTTAACAAGATATAGCTCTCTCCCTCTCAGAATTTGAATATTTTTTGAACAAAAATATTCTCATGAAGAATTTGAGAAAATAAAACTTCAAACTCTTCGAGCAATTTCTTAGACTAATCGAATTAGTATTATCACATACTAATTCACATACTATCGCATACATATTTTAAGTTTCAGTCAAGCCTTAAATAAGATTGAATTTTCGAATTTGGGAAGAGTTTTACCATGACAATTATTTAAGAACTTGAACTGTACAAATTATGTATGTGCAAAACTTGTTCTGACCTTACGGCCATTACAGATTTATATATATATAGTACCACAATCCCCAAAAGCTCAATAAACTACCTTAATGTGATATTAATCGAACAAACATCATTGTTTCATTCATATTTACTTCAGAAATAAACTATTTAAAATTTTTCTTGAAGTTTTATACATTGAAAAATGCTTTATTTGCTGTTGAGAAACATAAGGCGAAATTGCGCTAAAGCATAACCATATATTCAGAAAGTGTATAAATTGGTTTCTCATATATATTCCAAGTAAGTACACTTACCTCTAGTTTCGAGAACCCGAATAAATATTGCTTCTGAAACTTAACAACTTTGGTAAGAAACCTGAAAAGTTGTTTCAAGACTAAAAACTAACAAAAAAGAACACTTCTGAGAAGTGCTGACTCAAATGGTTATTTTAAGGTTACGTGATCTTTACGCATACCAGATGGCAACCCCCAAAATCTTAACAAAACATGACCTCTTAAGCAGGAACACATTTACGTCTGTCAACACCAATAAGTAGACATAGGATTCTTTTTTGAATTCACGTGTTTATCTTCAATATTCGTAAAAACATCATAAACTTTGTAAACATGCTATTTCAACTTTTCTTTTTTGTAATGTTTTGAATGAATATCACTAGTTCTTAAATTTTACCTGTATTAATAATTTTCGTGTAATTTTTTGAACTTAGTACAATCAACTGTTAACCTTAATGATCAATAATAGTCACAAAGACTAATAATATAAAAGAATAGGATTAATTACTACAAATGATAGAATTATTATATAAGAAATAGAAAGAATATTTTCTTTAGTATAAATTTATTTTTTTTCCGAATAATAAACCGCGTCTACCTTTGTATAGACGCGGTTGTAGCTCTTCAGATTTGTATAAAAAAAATATTTTCTAAAAACTATTGCCTCCTTTTCTCTTTTTCGTTTATAAATATCTATTGAAAAAAAATATATGCCTTTATATACATTTACATCTAACTATCTTAAGACTGTTTTATCTGTGTTAAATTGTTTTCCATTAACCCCTTAAGCGTTAATCACGAGTCTGACTCGTGTAAACTTATTTTGACTTTGTAAATCAATCACGAGTGCTACTCGTGTAAACTTATTTTGACTTTGTAAATCAATCACGAGTGCTACTCGTGTAAACTTATTTTTACTTTGTGAAACTATCACGAGTACTACTCGTATAAATATAAATTTACTTTGTGATAACAATATAAATGAAATAATCCACTTTATTTATTTTATACTGTATTAAATAATAATAAATAAAATTTTCTATTTTGTTGATATGAATTTTTTTTAAATAATTATTTCAGGCACATAATTTATAAATAAGTAATCATTTCAAACTTTAGAATTTATTCAAACAATTAAAACTACAAGGGGTTAACAAAATTTATTGAGAATCGGTGAAAATATTAGTTCTAAAGCAATAAAGGTCTAGTTTATTGGTGAAAATGCCCCAATGAAAAAAGACTTCTCAAAACGATTTTCATTAACGTTTATTTATTCCCATATATGAGTTCATAAGCATTACTGAATGTACAACAAATACACTTAAATCTTGAACAGAAGTGAAAAATCTCATTCCATATCTTATTTCCATATCTTATGACATTAAAGGTTATTAAAAAGAAAAAGAAAATGACTTATATGCACAAAAAAAACCCATTTAATTGTTAGTATAAACTTAAAATTCTTTAATTTGGCACTTCTGGTATTGTTGGTAGGGAAATTTGTTCATGAAGTCTGAAACTTTAATTCCAAACATTATGATATTTTGACAATGGTTGGTCCTGCATTAAGGTATCCAAATACTTAAGAAAACTTTGTTTGTTTGTTTTGTAAAAAAATAGAAATATAGATTTTTTTTCCTCCATTTTTTTTTTTTTTAAGATTTGATTAGTACATATTAAGAAAAATATGCTAAAATTAAGAACAGAAAAAGAAATTATTATTACTAAAATGGGGGAAAATGTGTAAAAATTTACAAAAAAAATAACATAAACGGGGCCCATTCTGTACTAAAATTTTATAAACAAATTTTCAATTCTGATGTGTTGCTATGTTATTCATTTTTGAAACGACCTTCAAGATAAGAGATTTTAATTTTGACAAAAACTAGAGCCCTTTATCTTACTTATTATATGAAATTGCTTAAAAAAGCAGTGATTATATTAACATAAGGGACTGTAAATTTTGTAATAAAGCAGTGATTGATAAATTTGAAGGTTAAAACCATTTTACTATTATACAGAAAAAACGCAAAAAATTTCAGTTAATTATTTTCAAAAGCTTTTTAGCAATCGTTGTCCCCATTGGAGCATTTTTTAAAAAAAAAAACACATTTCGAGTAAAACGCATTGTAAAGTATTACATCTTGCTTAAAGTAATGACATCTGCTTTTCCTAAAATATTTGCAGTTTTTGTTCTAGTGAATGGAAAATAATAAACTTGGTACTTTTATAAAGCTAATAAGATGACCTATAAAGTAAAATCACAAAAAAATTTGTCAATTTTTGGCAAAATTCACAATTTTAGTGTAGTCGGATACCTTAAAACACGGAAATAAAAATATCTGCGATAGTTCGTTACTTTGAGAAGAACTTTATAAAAATATTATTAAAAAAATATATAACTCAGGAGTGCAACAGTCTTGATCGCACCCACACATTACCAGACCTCTTCCTCCCCCCCACCCACCCGGTTGTGCACACATTGGCATATAAATTGTTCTTTGATAATTTGGTTGTTTTGTTTCACTCACAATTTGGTTCTCCTCTCTCCGAAGTTTGCCCAACCCTGTTAAACAAATAGAAAACTATAAAACAGATAGAAAACTCATTTGCATCAACACTTCGAAATTCAAAGGATATAAATAATGCTTCTCATTTGATTCCAAACACAGTTTTCTAAAGCGTGGTTCAGTCATAATCAATACAAGAAAAATTAATAACTTTACAAAAATAAATAATTAAAAACAATGTGTGTGTATATATGATAGGTAAAAACATTTATTTACAGCAGGCAAAATGGAGGTTCTCAGTAATATAGTATTCTATTTCCAACATATTTTCTTCAATAGTATATTGGAATCGATGTATCATACAAGATGTAAATGTCTTTTGAGTTGCCTTTTTTTTTTTTAGCTAATCTGAAATTTAAAAAAAAAAGTTACAAATTCCTCATTGAAATCAAGAAAATAAAAAAAAAATTGTAGCCGAATATTCTCAAAAAAAAAAAATCTTCATTTTAAGAAATTTCACGCTAACAAGAGTTCTCGCCGTATTATTTAGGCATATTGTAAGTCTGAACAATATAATTAACAATATCTTTACGTTTAAAAAAAGAACTTTAACTCTTACATTTAAAAAAATTAGATAATACCAAATAACTATATTGTGAACAAAATAAAGTCTCTTTTAGCAGTCTAGTTTTTTTTTAATTCAGCTTAAATATCTATAATCTCCGGGTAGCAATATTTGGAGAACTGTATATTTTTTCTTCATACTTCTTGACCCTTCCATCGATGAGAAGTGACAAACTTTTGTGTGTATCTGATAATTAATTTTGGCGGAAGAACTTATTTTATGGCACCTTAAGTAACTTGAGCTTGCCTACATGACATAACTGTTGTAAAAAGGAAATAATAAAGTCAAGAACGATAAAGCCATAAAAAAGGGTATTACACGTTATAAATGAAAATATTGTTTGGTTTGAGTAATGCATGTGGTCTAATAAGAAAAACTGTGACTTGCATCTCATTTGCGCATCTCTAATTTGTGCATTGTGACTACATTTCTAGAGAATTTCATTTCATTTGCATTTGGGTTCAGACCAAAGTGCAAGCAAATCTTAAATCGAAAGATGGCATATTTTCCTTACCTTGCTACGTGTACAAAGTGTTTTTGAACATGAATCACCTCAAATGTTAATAATTCAGATATAGTTTTGTTTGAAAAAAATCAGGGAAAAAATGGAATAATCTGATAAAAGAAAATTATAGGAACGGGTAAGAAAATTTAATCGAAAGTTGTAGAGAGAGTGAAAAAAGTTATATGAAAAATCTTTTTAATACACTGAAAAATGAAAAATTAAAGTATAATTATAGGGAGCTTGTACGATTATGTATAGTATTTATTGGGAAAATCCACACTCGTTTATCAAAATCAGGCCACTAAGAGCTTTACATCACACTCGATAAATGGCAAAAATAATTTGCTGTTTTAAAATATTGTTTATTTAATCAGCAATTGGCTTCAAAAGAGATGCAAGTGAAAAGTTTGAAGAGCATGTTTGTCTCTCAAAACATGAAATGGAGCCCCGACTGCCGATGAACTCACCTCCAGAGGTGCAAAATTCGCATCTACTATAGTGTTTAAATTAATTGGGACACAAACCTCTTTTTCTTATCTGATATGTGATTACCGGTGATGACTCGAACCACCTCAAATCAATCATATCTGTCTCGAGGTTGTGTAAAGGATCAACATTGACTATAATTTACTTGTTTTACTGGTTTTAGTGTATCTGTAGCTCAGTTGTGAGAGTTTCAGTGTGGTAGGTAGTGGTTATAATTTTGCGTTCCGTGTAACATGTGTTACTTTTGCTTGTTCAAAGATGGATATTACTCCGGGAAAACGTTCTAAAATAATCGTTTTTACTGAATACACTTCTATGACTGTGAGAGATGTATCTCCGGCAGTTGGTGTGGGCAAATCAAGTGTTTCAAGAATTTTAAGAACCACTCAAGATTCCAGAACATCCTCTCCAAAAAGAAAAGGAAAATGTGAAAAAAGCGGAAAACTTCTCCAAGAACTGATAAAATTCTAGTAAGAAATAGCAAAATAAATGCAAGAAAGACAATCACAGACCTTCGAAAGGATTTATTTTATAATGGTGTTGAATTGAGTACCTCAATTGTACGCAAAAAGCTTCTAGAAGTTGGTAGTAAGGCAAAAAAAGTTCATTAAAAAAACAATTTCTAACTCTGGAAAATGATGGGAAAACTTTTAGCATGGGCCAAAAAATACCGATCTTGGACTCTTTCCGACTGGAAAAAGGTAATTCTCAGTGATCAAACACATTTATTTGTACATGGATTCAATTCAAGTGCAGTAAGATGAAGTGAAGGCGAAACTCTGTTACCAGATCATGTCCAACAGATTGTAAAACACCCTTCTAAAAAGATGGTTTGGAGTTTTTTTTACAACAAATGGTACCGGAAGCTTATGTCCTCCTAAGGGCATGATTAATTCTGCCAAATACATAGAAATATTATGCAATAAATTATTACATTCATCGAAACATTTGACGGAACATTTCAACATGACTTGGCCCCATGTCACGCTTCGAAATTATTCCAGACTTTTAGGCGGAAAAATAAAATAAAATTGCTTTATTGAGCTGGTAATTCACCAGACCTTAATCCTATTGAGAATTTATGGCATATCCTCAAGAATCGTTCAGCTAAGATGAATTGTACAACAACAGAAGAAATTATAAAAAAAATTATACAAGTGTGGTTTCACAATGATGAAATCAAGAACATGTACGCTACACTAATGAAGTCAAAACCAAGACATGTTGAAAAGGTCACTTTTGCTAAAGGAGGGCATACTTCGTACTAATATACAGATTATACTAATATTGAGATATTTAAGTCTACTTTAGGTATGTAATGATTAAAAGTTAAGGTTCTTGAAAAAATCCTTTTTTTCCCCATTTGCCCTGACTAATTCGAACAGTATACAGAATAGAATACAGAAATGAATCATTCAATCAAAAATAATTTTTTCGCTGAAAACAACTGATAACTGTCAAATTTATTGAGCAAAATTGCAGTGAAATAAAAAAAAATGGCTGTATACCTGCTCTAGATTGCCATTGTTATAACATGTGAATGGCGGAATTTTCCTCATAATTACAAGTTTCAAAATATTCATGAAGTTTTTCAGTGAGTTTTCTGTGGTACCAACACAAGTTTTGTCATCAGCAGTAAATTTCTTATCCCATACTCGAAAGCTAGATATCTAGATCTAAACTTCCTATAAAATTGCTGATTGAGTTAATTTAAGCCCAAATTAAGCTGCTTCTGACTGTGCAAATTGAGCCAATACATGCGACTTCAAGGCAGAATATTTATCCTTTTCAAGAGAGCTATGCATTTAAATCCAAAACTTGCGAAGTTACTTAAACGTCAATAGCTGAAATAACAAAATGGAATTTTGCTTCACCTGCTACAACAAACTGAGATTTTATTTGGATAAAAAAAAGTCTTTATTTTGCTTTCAGAATGGAGGGGCTCTAATTTTCATATGTGCTATTTCTGTTTCCAACACAACATAAGCTTCTATTAGTCTATAATAATCAGTTTCAAGTTCGTGATCACTGATCACCAGCTTCTTATGACCATTAGACATAAAAATCCATTATCAGCAACAATAAATAAGTAAAAAATTATGTCCAATAAACTAATACATGCTCTCATACATACACTTCAACGTATCTATATGTACAATAATACACTGAAACAACATGTGCATCTAAGATGACAAAATCAATTATGGTGATGAAAAAAAACCAAAAAATATATGGACAGCTAAATTATTATATAAAAAAGACATTTCAAAAAGATTTAGATTACACTGGTGGCTGCTGGTAGTTGATTAATTACACAATCACTGAAAAATTAGAAGGTTGGATATTTGTCTGTATCGTATGGACTTACTGGACTCAAACTTCATCGATCACTGGAAGCCGGAAATATTTCAGAACTGTATTGAACTGTATTCTAAAAAAATATGCTTTCTGATATCCAAAGTAACCATTGTAGTATATTAGTGTTCTCATTTAAATCCAAAGCAAATTATTTGCAAGAAGCTAAAAATAACAAATTGGCATCACTGACTTAAGAAACCATCCTGTTCTACTGAAAAAAGTGAAAAAAAAACAGGAAATCTTCATCTTTCATTCTAACTGGCACAAAGACAAGATATTGACTGATTTTATTCATGGTGTCATACATAACATTACTCTCCATGCACTATGTCGCCTTGGTCTAAAGAGAATCCAGGAAATATGACTGAGTTGGAAGCAATTAAGAAACAGAAGATTCTATTTATTCTACCAACACATCTCAGCGATATTTCGATAGCAAAAAATTTTAACAGAAGAGTGACTGTCATATAAACCATTTATAGATAAATTTTATTGTATTAATTGCTTTTCTTTACTATTTCTTAGTCTATGAGCATTTTCCTTAAAAGTATCTCTGACCTCTCCTAATTTAAAGATGAAATTTTAGTATCATGTTTTATTTTTCATAAGTTCATTACATTGAAGTAACAATTGTTATATCAGTTTATCATTGGTTTTGGGAGAACTCATTGTTTATTATCTACACATATTCTCGATGGCATCAATAAAACCTTTGAATTTCAAGAGTGTTACACAGATTCCTTGAAAATTACTGCCAATATTAATTTCTATACAAGAAAATAATTTTAGGACTGAACTACGTTTACAAATCATTAGGTATTTTACTCATTTTGCAGGTACAAATGTTCAAAAGACTGTAAGTTTGTAAACTAAAAATCCTTCAAACATATATATTTTTAAATATACATTGAACTCTATGCATTTCTCATTACAAACAGTTTAATTGCAAATATATTTGCAGAAATTTGAAAGACAAGAAAGATTTTGCTGGTGTATAGTATATTAAATTTAACATATAGGTAATTTCATAATTTTCAATATTTCAGAGGTTTTAATGGTTAAATTTAAATATGAATATTGAATGATTTAAATAATACATAATACTGTACTTAAATCAATGTGAGCACTAAAATTTAGTTAAAAAGGTAATGCAAAAATGCAACATTTAATTTACAGGTCCTTATGATGTGATAGAAATGTATCAAAATATTTTCTGATTTACTTTGGACTCAGAGAGAAATAACTTTCATTTAAAAATTAAATATTCTAAGACATTTTCCTAACATGAAATAAAATAGATCATTTGTCTAAAATTTTTGAAAAATTGTCTTACAATTACATTTTATATAAAGAAAAATACATTAAAAATACTTAATTCAGATGCATCTTCTTTGATAACTTGACATTAAATAAACATTAACTGCTTTTAAAATGACTTTGATGATTAAAAAAGTGATTTTATGAAACAATTCTACTGCCCCAATTTTAATTTTCAAGATAAAAAAGAATAACAGAAAAGATACTGGACAAAAATGCAAATTTTATTAACAAATATAGTAAAATAATACACAATTGAATATTGCAAATATCTTATTTCAAATAATGGAAATGAATTAATTAATATTTTATTTATAATTCATTGACAGTTTCATTTGTACATTTATACATATTTAAGCTCTGTGTTCAAGTCAACAAGTTTAGAAATCTAAAAACATAAAAGTGAAAAGATATAGATGCTGTTTAAAAATTATGACACAAGAAATCACAGACTTGAATTTCAAGTAATTAGTTAAAATTCAGGATGGTGTTTTTGATTTTGAAGATGAATTTCCCTAAAATAGAAAAATTCGCATACTCAGTAAGAAAAAATTAAAAGACAAAAATATTTTGAAATGCAAAATATTAATGTTATAATACACTCATGTCCATAAATTAAGAATAATTCAGAATCACACAGAAATTGAACTCTAAAATAAAAATTTCACCTGTAGAATTATCACACACATCTTGAAGAAGAATATGCAAATTACAGGAAACCACCAGATGGCGCGAATAGTACGTCACAATGACGAGAGTGTAAGAGAGGGGTATATAAGGAATGGTGGCAAAGAAGTAAAATTGTTCACAAGCGCTTTAAAAGCCTTTCAGTGCAATAACCGCATAGTTATGGCACAAAGGAAGCATTTGGATGATTTTTTACGTGGTAGAATTATCGGAAGACTGGAATGTGGACGTACCCAGCGGGAAGTATCCGAAGAACTTGGAATCGCCCAGAGTGTCATCTCCAGGCTTTGGCAACGATTCCAAGATGATGGTAATGTGAGTAGATGTTACAGAACAGGTCGCCCCCGAGTTACAATGCCGAATGAGGACCGGTATTTGGCAGTTACTGCCAAAAGAAACAGACGGAGCACAGCATCAAACCTGTCTCGTCAGCACTCTTCAGCTACCGGTACGACAGTTTCAAGGCAGACCGTGTACAGACGCTTAGGGCACATTGGTCTATATGCTCGTAAGCCTGTCAGATGTGTTCCCCTTACCGCAACTCACTGTCGCCTGCGATTAACCTGGAGTAGAGAGCATGCATTGTGGACACCGCAACAGTGGTCTTGTGTGATGTTTTCCGACGAGTCCAGGTTTAGTTTGCAGTCTGATTCTCGCCGGACTTTCATATGGAGAGCGCCAGGTTAACGTTACCACCACGAGAACACCATTGAACGACACCGTTACGGTGGTGCAGGATGGCTCGTTTGGGGAGGAATTATTCTTGGTTCCAGAACTGACCTGCATGTTCAGAGTGTAACAATGACAGGCCACATCTATCAGGATGTCCTTCTGGAACAACATGTACGTCTGTTTCGGGGCGCCATGGGTGCTGAATTTCTGTTTATGGATGACTACACCCATCCTCACCATGCAAACATTGTAGACGAATGCCTTCAATCGGAGGATATCACCCGTATGGATTCGCCAGCATACTCACCGGACTTGAATCCAATAGATCATGTGTGGGATATGCTTGGCTGACGAATTGCAGCCCGTCAACACCCTCCCACCTGTCTCCCAGAACTTCGGAGGGCATTGCTTGATGAATGGTGTAATATTCCCCAAGATCAGATTGATAATTTCATACTCAGCATGCGTAGGCGTTGTAAGGCCTGTATTGCATCGTCCGGGAGACATACTCCGTATTAACATCATACTAACTATGTTATACTGTTTTTTGTAAATAGGTTCCTTTTTTGAAATTTGCTCCAGGGAGTAAATATCGCAATTTTTATTAATTATGTCAAACATACAGCATCTTTTTTGCTCTTTACCTTTTGTTTAATAAATAGACCTTACAAATAAGTCAAATTTGTTTTGCTTCTGTCTCTTTCTTTGCCTGAACTTCATTATCCTTAATTTATGGACATGAGTGTACATTACATAATCCTATGTAGTACATAATCATTATATATATATGTGTGTGTGTGAACTTTTAAAGGATCAAATTGCAAAAAAAAAATTGTGAAAAAAATATTAAAATGTTATTGCAAAGCCTCAAAAAGCAGATGATTCATATCAAAGAACTTATTTTGAAATATAACAGTTGAAAGGAGAGAAATTGTAAAGTTTAGTTTCAAGTAGTTACAATATTAATAACAAGTAGCATTGTTTAATGAATAAAAATCTGAATAGCATATAAAAGTAGTAAAAAATTCAATACATTAAACAATTACAGATATATATGGCCGAAGCACTTGTTATAAAACAAGAAAAATCAGAACATGAAATATGTGTGATCTGTCTGATGTTGTCAGTTGTGGCCAACATATGATTGTTGAAGATATTGTTCTAAATGCATGACATAAGAAATAGCATGGTTTGATAATTAAAACTTAAAATCAGTTTCTTGGTTATTTTTGTGCTTAATGTCAGTTCATATTCTCATGCTTTTGTTGTTGTTTATATTAGTTGCACTTATGGAAAAACGAATTACATATAATTACAAAAAAAAAAAACGAAAATTTTGAACAATGTAAAGAAAAAGCACTGGGCCAGTTTTCATAAATGCAATGTGATCTTGGAGTTATTGGGATAATTAATATAGCATTAATTTTATGTGACATCAAAACATGCAATAATTTCCTTAAAAAGGATAAGTATATTAATGAATGCCTCTCTTATACTTCAAGAGAAATGTGTCTTAAATTAATATATGGCTATCAAGTATTACATCCATCAAATATAAATCCACTAAAGATTACTTTACAAATGTAACAAAAATTGCAATTGCTAGAGTGAAAAACATTGCACCATTTTTTTTATCTGTTATACTTGCATCAGATTAAAACTAGATCAAATTTTCTAACAATGTAAATAATTTTCAATAAAGAACAATTTGAACTTTATTTGAATAAATGAGCAAAGCTTATTGTTCATGGAAATTGGCCGTCATCATTCAAATGCTTTACTTTAATACAATAAAATCACAGCTATTGAATTCATAAAAATAGCTTATGTCTATATTTCAAAAATAATTAATTTTTAAAACTATTCATCAGTTGTACTTGTTTTTCTTATGTACATTATTTTACTTACAAGATTGTTTTACAATTCAGGAAAAATAATGTAATTTAATGCTGAATTTTGAATACTTTTACAGTTCTATTTATGACTGATGTTACATTTGTTTCTCTCACAATGGAGTTTTACACTTGATCACTAAAGATGTTCTCTTAAAGGGAACCCTTTCAATAAACTACTGCTCGCTTAAACTCATCATAACATCAAATTGCAGTTGCCAGGGTCCCTTTTGAAAAATTTGTCTAAGTCTTAATTAAAGTGATGTACAATAGTAAAAAAAAAGGAATACACTGAATAATTTTTGCAAATCTTACAACATTTACCTTTTTTTATTAAAGTTCATTACAGTTTCAAAAGGAAGTTTCTTTCATCAAAGTATTTCTTTACATATCTGATTTTTCTCCTTAAAACCAGTCTTTGAAAAGTTTTGATTAAAAATTTCTGAGTTAGAGAGGTTTCAAAAATGGGTCCTTTCTAATGTTGCTTTGAAGATAAAAAATCTTTAACTCAATATTTTTCAAAGATGATTACAAAAAGGGATAGACGCATTTTAACATTTCAAAATATTAAAAATCAATATACGAAAAAACATTAAATAAAGTTACCAGGAGGAAAAAGGCTTAGTAACATATCAACATATTTAACAGTTGGATAATTTATATCAAAAAGCGTTTAAATTCAAAACTTCATAAAGTTTCTTCCAATGTATCCGGTAATATTCAACATCAAACTTAAAATTAGAAAACGGCTGTGAATTAAGTTCTATATACTAATTTATAATTTTTAATTATAGAACCAATTGTCATATGGTATTTGAAAATGGGGGAAATATGATTTATTTCTGCAAAGTTCTTTGAAGTTAATTATTTTTTGAATATAACTTAATTATTTAATTCCAGTTGAGTAATATTAATTTTGCTCAGTTGTGATAAGAATTATTAAGTGTCCATACGAAAAGAATTACGATATTTAATTTTATAGATCTTCATGAGGTTTTAATAATATTTATATTTTTACAATGAATACTTATTTCAAAGTTTGCAAAAAAAAATTTAAACTTGTACATTCTTTTAACTCGATCATGATAAAGTTAGGTATATAATCACATTAACTTCTTAATTCTATACTGTCAAAACTCTAGATATTTCCATTCAAATTCTACTCACATTAACAGAGAAAAAATTATTGAAGAAATATTTGAAAATAAATAAAACATTCAAATTATGTATTTTAAAATTCAACTTCAAACGAAAAAATTTCAACAAGAATATTTTTAAATAAGATAAATAACTTATTGAATGAAATATACTTACAGCTTTACATTCTACTTTACTGTAGTCAAATTTACTTGGCAGTAATTCTTTATGATTGAGTTTATCCTTTGAAATAAAAAATAAATGTTGAATATTAAAAAAACACAAAAATTACTTCTGAATAAAAAATGCATCTAAGGGTGAATTAAAAAATTTTACAAATTAATATTAAACAATAAATTTAGTTATTAAGTCAAACAGAGAAAGAGAAATGTTTTATATTATTCCTTGTTACACCTTGTACACATCTGTAATGAAACATGATCTTTTTTTTTTCATTATCACTTTAGTAACTTCTAACAAAACTGAATAGTTGATTCATGTTGCACTTAAAAGAAACATAAGTATCAGTGACTACAGACATCATAATTTTGAGTGATGACAAAATTACATAAATTACTCTTAGAATACTAGTAAATAATTTACAAGTTGAAGGTTCTCATTAAACAGTTAAAGAAAAGGACTCCAAGAATCATAAAAAGCAAGTTCAAGAAATATTTAAATTTCTGAGAAATAAAAGAAAATCGAAGTAAAATGAGGCTGTTTGAAACTTGCAAAGTCCCTTTACACAAATCTATGCTTTTGACAGTCTTGCAATCAGAATATATATATAAAAAAAGAGAGAATTGTAGAGTAAATTCTACTCTGCAAAGAAGGCAATGCACATATCATATATAAAGAACCTCAAACCATGTATATGTGAACTCTGAATAAAGAATGGGTCCAAATCATCCCTACACACACCCCTTTAAACTCATGTCAATGATTAGTAAATAGCCTACAAAACAGATGGTAAATGCACACAACTGTCTCAAGAGATCACACTCTGTACTCAGACATATCAGTCCTTATTTAAACAAGAATGAGAGCTTTACACATTGTTTTAAATGTCTCTAATAAGTACTTTTCTATTTTACTTTATTGTTTTACATGTAGTGATATCTGCAACATTTTGCATAAAAAGTATGCACAATACGTATATACCAAATATATAGTCTACATCATAAATATATATCACATTATTACAAACTGTTTCTGGACCTTAGAAATTGTCAACAAGATACTTCTTGTAGAAGAATTCAGAGCAAGAAAATTTTGGAAATGAATTTAGAAACATTAATCTGCAAGTAATGATTAAATCTGAACTAATCTGTAATTAAATTTAGAAAGAATACGATGAAATATTGAGAGGAAACAAAAAAAAGTTTTCTTAAAGTTGTTTCCTCTAAACAACAAAAACAGTTAGCAATTCCAAGAATCTTAATACAGGAAAATGAACTTTCTCATGGATAGAAGTGATTATACAGTAGGAAATAGTCATATAGTATTATAGTAAGAACTCGTATATAAAACAAAAGAATTTTCAAGAAGAGAGTTTTCATGCATTTTATTCCATAAGAACATAAAATAATATCAATCTTACATCAAGGATGGCTAAAATCTTTCCATTTTTCAATTCTAAAGGTATCCGCCGTTCCCGTGATCCTGCATGTCGACTAACCTGAAAGGACAAAATTGAAAAGTATTACACACAGTTAAGAATCAATAATACTTCAGCTTTTTGTTTCTTAAAACAATAATCAGTAATTTTTTTCCTTTTGAGTTCTACACTTTGAAATAATCGTGTTGTTGTTGTTGTTTCTAATGCCCCCTGTTTGACGGTGTCAGATCGAGGCCCACGAAATTCATAGTGGCAAGGGGCTCAGTGTACGCCTGTCATTAGCTTTTAGCTTTAAGCACCCTGCAGGTGACAGTACGATTTGGCTCGGTTCATACACGATAGATGGCGACACCACCTATCTCCACCTCCACAATTTAGGCATAAAACTGGATGGAAGGGAAATATTTTCCAGCCCCGTGCATCTGTGATTGTTGCTATGACTATCCACAAGACTTTCGGACCCACTGATTTAACGAGCACGTGCTCCGTGTGTACTCGGAGGGTATTTGGTGACATCGGGCATCGAACCCAGGCCTTCCGGTCTGGTGTCAGATGCTCTAACCACTAGGCTACCCATGGCCCGAAATAATCGTTTTAAGAATAACGAATTATACAGGGTGTCCAGCCTTAATGTGACCCAATAGCTAATTCCCGAAACGTTCGGTTTAGATATGCACTTCCAATTTAAAAAATGCTTTAAAAAAGGTAAGGAATGTTTTTACGTGCTTTTCGAACCAAAAAACCCATTTGCAAAAAAATTACAAAAATTAATTTTTTATACGGTCCCCAGGTGTTATATTTAGAAAAAGATGCAGTACACTAAAACAAAGTAAACACAAAATGTTTCATTTTTTTCGTTTTAAACTGGCCGAGTTATGCCTACATAAATTTGAAGTATCCGAGTTGATCAGAAAAGGGGGTCGTATATAAAGTGAGTTTAGAGCACAGTAATTCATTATCTACAGAAAGATAATAAAATCATAGAAAAATTAAAATATCGTAGTAAACATCATAGATTGACAATTTGTATTGCGGTATGGCAAACAATAAAAATTAAATTAAAGAAATACAACTTGTACTGAAAAGATTAAAACACCTTGTTTTAACAAATAGCAGCAAAATAATACAGGATTTGCTGTTCAAATTATAGCATAAAGTGGAATGATGCGCCAATCATGAATCAGGGATTTTATTATATCAGAATGACTAAATTACCTCAAATAATGGTGAAGGCACGAGACAGGGAATACGTCTATTGCAACTCCCAGTTTTATACAAGCGCTGAACAGCACGGGCAATTGTTCAATGATTGGATGTCTTCGATTGGGAAATTAAATGGCATAAACTCTTGCCACCTCTCTCTTATTTCGATTACACTGCCCATAAAACAGTGCCATTTCGCAGTTTCTTCATTTGTATACATCTCGTTCTCCCCTACTATAATTCGTAATATTAGAATACGACTGTATGCAATTGCAAGCGACTACACAACATATTTTTAACGTTCGTCATGATCAGCAAAAACGCAGCAAATCAGACTGAAGCCATAGCATATAAGACTATTTTTTGGAACTCCTATTGAAGTATTTTCTTCGTCCAAAATATTTTATTTTTTCTACGTTTTACACATACACAGAATAAATTTTATTTCATAAGTACTCAATTATTGTATTATTAACGAATGCTTTTAAATTTAAAAACGATTTACATAAGAGTGACGTGCAAGAGCGAAATTTTCCTAGCAGAGTTCCAACTAATTTCACTTTGGAGACGGCCCCTTACTAGCTTCTTGAAAATAACCTAGAAAATGCACATAAAGTATGATTTTCAAAGTTCCATAACTCGCAGCCAGTTTTTATCGTAATAAAATGAAACTTTTTGTGTTTACTTTGTTTTTGTGTACTGCATCTTTTTCTAAATATAAGTGATAGGACCTGGGGACCGTATAAAAAATTATTTTTTGTAATTTTTTTCTAAATGGGTTTTTTGGTTCGAAAAGCACATAAAAACATTCCTTACCTGTTTTAAAACATTTTTCAAATTGGAAGTGTATATCTAAACCGAACGGATCGGGAATTAGCTATTGGGTCACATTAAGGCTGGACACTCTGTATAATGTAAGCAAGCAAATGAGATTCAGCTCTCTGTAATTTTTTTTTTATCATTCCTTTATTAAATATTATTCTTCAGGTTCATTGATACAATAAAAAAAAGTCCAATTCAAGACATACTCTGTACATTTTACATGACATCAAACATCAGCAAAATAATCCTACAAGATGATTTCACATGAAACTGAATGGAAAATTTACAAAAATTTAAATGTTAAAAGAAATTGATGAATAAAAAGATTAAATAATAAATTTTTTTCATATGATTCATTTTCATTTTTTTTTTCAATAGATTTTTGCTTTATCAATAAATATTCAAACAAAATAATAAACTCCCTTTGTTAATTAAAAAAAAGATGCACATTTTTGAGCAACAAGAGTCAAAACAGAAGCAAAAACATCTCCAAATAATGACAAAACCACATTATTTAAAGAAAAAGAATTAAATTTTTAATAAATTTGATTTTCAATTACTGCTATTTTAAACCACTATATCAAACTATTAGCTAAGGATTTCATTAACTTGAATCATATTCATGATAAGGGCCACACTAACAGTCTGAAATATGGAGAAAAATTTGAAAACTACGAATTCGCGGAAATTTAGAATCCCAATCATGTATTATTTTTGAATTGATTGAATGATTTATTAACATCACACATGGAAGCAACACAAAAACTAAGGTTAGTTGGATTTTTTTTTAGCAGAAGAGCCGATTATGACCCTACTGCAGCAAACGTTTACATACAATACTTAAAAAAAACTAAAATACATAGAATTATTGCTTAAAAGTTCTATTGATGAAGGACCTGGTGATTTTGAACTATGGTCAAGTGACAAGGATGATACTTGAGCTGGTACCCCATTCTCTAAGCTTTCATGTGATACCAATGTGAGGACTTTGAGCCTCAACAGGTTCAAAATGTATCAACCCCTAAACAAAGCATGCATTCAGTGGCACCAGGACTTGAACCCATGACTCGACAAAAGCAACACCCACCACGAGTTCATGACCATGATTACTCAACTACTTCCTCCACATTATTTTCTTTTAAAGTTCCTAAAATACCTACTTTAAAAGTTTTTTCCCACCAAATATACAAGGTTTCTTCATTTTTACGGCTAATTTTTGTCCCAACTAGTGGAAGGTAAGTTGAACTTGCATGATATATATTTTTCAACACTATTTTCAACTCAACAGATTGTAGAAAAATTCCACATAAAATATTTAACTCAATCTATGCACATATAAGTTTAAATATATACTTTTCCATTCATTGTCTTGGTGTTAGTACTGTAACAAAAAACGCAACTTTAAATTACATTATGTATTTTTTTTTTCATTAATTAATTTCAGTAGTAAACGCAAATTTTCTTAAGTCTCATAGGTTATATGTGTCTAAAAGAAACTGTATATACACAATTTCATACATAACAATGCAAAATAAATCTTCAATAACCAGTTTGTAAATGCAAGATATAAAAAGTACTATTTTCAAAAAAATTAAATTCAACTTTATCAAAACAGTGGGATGTTTTTTTAATGTCAAGTTAAACCAAGATACTGAACAGAATTTGATACAATATAAAAATTAAATATGTATTCTTACAGCAGTGATACATTACAAATGAGAAACAAAAATATTTCTTATGCTAATTTGTTTTACAAAATCTTAATCAAAAACTTCCATAATATTCAAAACATATAGAGTAGATTCTCATACAATATAACAAAAATTTAAAAGATCTAAATTTTTTTTTTAAATTACCCTTCCAGATCCAGCGGTGCCAACCGTCCTGTGAGATGACCGTCTTTGAGAATATTCTTTAATTAAATTTTCTTGTGCCTTTTGAAGCACTTCACACAGGTATTGATAATGCATTTCTTCAGAATGACACTAGAAATTTTATTTAATAAAAACAAATGTTAATAACATTTAAAAACTACATAAATGATTAAAAAATATTGAAAATACTTTTAAATTCATAGATTTCTAGCATAAACTTTTAACTATGATAAATAACATTTAATATTAAAAAAAACGATTGTGTGCCTATTAAAAGATATATCATATTTCAATACATAGTGTGAAAATCAAGCATACAAGGTGTGGCTATTAAATAACGAGGCTGATGCTATAATTTTTTTTATTTTGATTTCATACATATTTACTCTTATTATCACCTTCAATATATACACC
Organism: Trichonephila clavata; assembly: GCA_019973975.1. Taxonomy (NCBI): domain Eukaryota; kingdom Metazoa; phylum Arthropoda; class Arachnida; order Araneae; family Nephilidae; genus Trichonephila; species Trichonephila clavata. The sequence continues at coordinate 81,631 of BMAO01039107.1, read as the reverse complement.
TCTCCTCTATCCCTACAACGGTCCAAGTGAATCTTCCATTGTTTGAAACAGTGCTTGAAGTCTTCTTGTGTCAGTTCCTACAGGACGCGTGCTGCTTTCTCTTTCACAGATTCAACGGACTCAAATTTTGTTCCTTTTAATGCAGATTTCACCTTAAAAACAGATAGAAATCGCATGGTGCTAGATTCGGCTAATAATATGGATGGTCTAACATTGGGATGATGTACTTGTCAAGAAACCTCTTGACAGACAATGCGGAATGAGCCGGTACATTGTCTCGTTGGAGAACCCATGACTTGTCTCTCCTCAATTCGGATCGTTTCTTTATTCTTTTACGGAGCTCAGCAAGAAAGTGGAGGTAGTAATGTTGATTAATAGTTTGATCTTCAGGAACCCAGTGAAGGTACACAATCCCATTGAAATATCGAAAAAAACTATCATCATCGCTTTGAATTTTGATTTGCTCATTCGAGTTTTGGCTCTTGGTGGATGGGCTTTTTCAGGGAATATAATTGAGCTTCATTTCACGATCATAAGTAAGAAACCACGATTTGTCACACGTTATTATTCTTTTCAATACGTTTGGATCATGTTCAATGGCCTTCAAGTTCACACATTTGTGCGGCTATTTGTTGTTCAAACGTGAGAACTTTAGGTACCATTTTGGCACACACTTTTTGTATGCTTAAAATTGTAACATGAAATTTGCCATACGGATTCTTTGTCAATTCCTACAACCTCAGCAATTGCAAGAGTGCATAACCGATGGTCAATCGACCCAGATCACCAATTTTTTCTGTATTGTTATCCGTTTTTGATATGGTAGTGCGATCAGGGCGTGAATCATCTTCAAATTCTCTGCCAATTTGAAAACACTTAAAACACTCAAAAACATGCATGCGATAAACCTTCATTGCCCTACACTTCTTTTAATACATCATAACATTCAATAACGGTTTCTTCACGTTTCATGTGAAATTTCCCTACAATTCGTTGCTCTATTGCTGCACCTATCATTTTCCAACAAAACAAAAAACTAGTTTTAACACGCACGAAGACTACGGCTATATGGATGTGTTTGCAGAAGCGAGAGGCATTGCAATCGAAAGAGAAGACTTCAAGCCAGATATCTGTCTGCCGCATGTGTTTGGGGCATACTTACTTCTTTTGTAGCAATGTCAGTCTTGTTATTTAATAGCCACACCTTGTATATCACAACATTTATAATAATATCAGCATGATTAATCATAAGTGGGATAACAAAGAAAATATATAATTATTGTGATATAATTCTTAAAATTAGCCTGGAGGATAACACTTTACAAAAAAAATGAAATAACCTGATTAAATACAAGAGGAAGCATAATCTTTTAAATCACTGAACTATTTATCAAGTTTATTCAGGTGTGGAAGGAAAATCACTGGAACTTAACAGATTTAACTATAATACACTAATTTTAAAACTACATTATACATTTGTAATACTGAACTTGACAGTAAATAATATATTTCAATACAATTTTCTCAAGAATGGAATATTTGTATAAGTGAATGATTTATATTTCAGTATTACAAAGACATGAGAATTTTTAGAAATCATTTCTTTCTAGAATACAGAGGAAAATGCAAACTAAATTATGATCTTCCCCAAATCAAAATTATGCATCTTTATAAGAATGCAAAAAACAGCATAACCCTTTATACTACTTCACTAGTTGCATTATTAAATTTATGTAATTCATAGGGAAAGAAGATTACAAATACTAAATTGAAAGCATTTTTACACTTTAAATTCATGGTGGTTTCTCAAACAGAACAAATCAAATAACGATAAAGAAAGCTTGGGAAATAATTTCAAATTAATTTAATCACTCGCTTTATTTACTTAAATAAAAAAAATAATTGAATTAATTTTGAAGGCATTAAGCTTATAAGACTTAAATAAAATTAATTTAACAATGAATGAAGAAAATTAATAATTGAAAATAAAGTAGAAACAGCAGTAAATACTATCACAGTTTATGCCATGTTCATAAAAAATAACCACTTTCCGGAGTAAATTAATTAATTATATAAATATTATTTTTGTGAGACAAAGGCTAATGTATATATATTGGTATCATTCAAATTTGGTTAGATTTCAGCAAAACATGAAGTCTTCAACATGAAATATTAAAAAAATTCAAGAATAAATAATTACTGGCCATAACAAATAACCGTATATTTATGATTATAGACCGATGCGCGTATAAGTAAAAGCGCACTTTTTCAAAAAATTTTAAAAAATTCGAAATTTGTAAATAAGCCAAATTAGGAAAAAATCCTTTAATTTTCAAATATGCCGCTATGAGCAAGAAAATGCTCTTAAATGAGCAGAACATTTTCCAATGAAATTGCTGTAAAGTAAATCGCTGGATGCCATGCCAATGTTTATTTCTGGTAATCCTAATCAGAAGTACATCTTTTTTCCATTAAATTGTTATGTTGTATATTATCTGGTACTATTCATACTTTTTATGCTTTTGGAGGGGAGGGGGGAGTGGAAAGAGAAATTTGTATTATCGACCAATGTTTCAAGCCTGGAGGAAAAACTGGCTGCATCATGATCATATATGCATTTATACATCTTAATGAATGAACGTGGATTTTACAAGTTACTCGGATATTCAGATTCAGACACTTTAAAGGATCTACGTGGCTTTTTTTTTTAAAAAAAATTAGGATAAAAATTCCAATAATTTAAAGATGAAAATTACTAACACATGACTGATGGTAAATGTTTAAAATTCCGTTTTATACCTAAACTGTCTTTTTTCCCGAGATTAGTGGATCCATATATATAATACGATTCCTTACTTTAAATTTAAAAAGGTTTGAAAATTCTCGGCTAAAACACTCGGGAAAATACGCTATGTATAATACTTTGAAACATTATATAAAACACTTATCTTTCCTTTATTCCCCAATTTAAAATAAATTGTAGTTTGATTCCCCATTAAACATACGTATTATTCAATAAAAACGTACAAAAAGTTTAAGACCACATATATTTTGCTTTGTGATAATTAAATAAGTGCATATTTGGATTAAATTAATAGAAAGTAAAATAATTATCTTGAAGTTAGTGTTAAGTTTTTTTATGATTATATTTCCTCAAACAAACAAAATGCATCTATATGCCCATTAAAGTATAAAATGCACTTATAAAAAGTTCTAAGTTTTAATATGATTAAAAGAATTATCAAGAGATGTAAGGGGAGAGGCGAGTCGAGTTCAAGAAACACTTTTAGAATAAATGAAATAAAGCTGAGTATGAAGTAATGCTAATTTTTAAGAAATCAAGTGTTTAAAGAATCAAAACTTTTAAGGACAGTAATCTAAATAAAATAAGTTTATCTAAAAATTAAATAGAATAATATATTGCCAGTATAACTTCATAAAAAATGTATCACAGATTGGTGATTAATCATGCTAACACATAGAAATGTACTCTATTTCTTCCAATTAAATATGAAAGAATAAAAGCTATACACACACTGCATTTTCTAAATCTCCATAAGAATGAAAAACTTTAAATAATGCATATTTGTTCTGTGTAATACATCAAATTATTTCTCAAAATTGTTACAATATTTAATGAGTGAGCACATTAACTTCATAAAATGAAAAAAGCACTTTCATAAAAATAATAAATCCTTCCTTATATTACTAAGAAAGTATCAAACTTCTATAAAAGAAGAAATTTTTTTTAACTGATCATTTGAAGAAATCAAATAATTTGTAATTTCAATCGTGAACTTTTTTTAAAATATGCCCACGGCTTCCTCAATGTTGAAACATGTAACTGAATCCCTTTGTAATAGGCTATCTTTCACGGTCTCACCCTTGAAAGTAACCGTTTTATATGATGTTGTTGTAAGTCTTAACCATTACCTTCTTGAAGAAGAAACATGACACATAAATGAGATTATGCACATAAAGAGATATGAAGTAATGAGTGAAAGTAGTTGATAGTGGAAAGGCTAAGACAATTAGCCAATAGTTTGTGAGTTTATTACAAACCGAGGTAATATTTCCATTTGAAAAAGGATTCTGGAAGTCAACCATACAATAGATTTAAAATTACCGCATTGGAGAATTATCTCCAATTCAGTTTGTTGGCAAACATGTTTGTTTTTTTACAAACAAAAAAATAATCTTTTATTACAGATTAATTGCATGAGAAAATCTTAACACCATAAACTAAGTTACAAGAATAATCAGCTAAGATCAGTTTAACCACGCGTTTATCAATAGTTTTAGCTATGACACACACCTACAACCACGTCGAGTTCGAGTACAGATATAGTAACATTACAATCTGATAATAAATTCTTAAACAAATTCCAAGTCTTTACAGAAATAAAGGTAGATAAAGAATAATGTTAATTTTTTCATACAGTTTTATTAAAGTTATTATGATTATTAATGCAAACCATATTTTTTAATTTGATTTTCCTTTTTTTAAAGAACAGCAAAGCACTTGTACATTAAATTTAAGTCATAATGTGATAATAATTTATTAACCCTCTCTAGCGGTTTGAACGTCTTTTTCCGCATGTCTAAAGATGCTTCGAAAACGCACCACACGTCTTTTTCTGACTTCAAGAGAGTGCTTCAAAAGCGGGTAGGCCGTGTTTTTCTGAAATTCTTTCCCCTCTTTTATGGTTTAACACCATGAAAGTTAATTACGGAGGGTTGCGACGACACAATGGTCACTGACAGGAAGTTTTATGGCTCTCGGGGAACCCTGTGTTTTGACCCTGAAGCAATCGTAAAAAAGTTGGGAAGAATTTCTTTAGACCCCTTAGTGAACGAACTATAAGTTAGTGTTTGTAATTTAGCTTCATTTGAGATATTATTGAATTTGAATTAAATAAATGTTTTTGTACTTTTAGCAATTTAACTTTTTTTCTTCAAGTTTTGAAAAATGTTCCAACGTATAAATAAAATATTATATAACTCACTTTTGATTTTATATTAATTTGAAGTTTTAATAAGCTGGGACTGTAATCTGCTATTTTATATAGTTGGACAAATAACTTTTTAAGTATATTCTCTTTGCTTGATTAACTCGTATTATTTTCTTCACCTTAAAATGATGAAACGGAAAATTAAGTTTTTAAAATATATAAATCTCTATATAATACCTAGAACTATATTTAATTGTTTCATTTTTCTTCTCTTAACCAATGTTTTCAGTTTTTAAACCATAATTATTTCATTATAAGGTGTCAAAAAAGTTAATAAGAAACCGAACGCTTCAAAATTTAAAACCTATTAAGCTTTCCAACTACTAAAAAAGAATAATTTTTAAACTTTTGCATCAAATTATTTGTAAAAAATTCTTACGCTTTCATAAAAATAATAATGGAAAAACTAATTCAGATCCATTATTTTTTTTTTAATTTTAAAGCCAGATGTTCAGGGCGAGTATTGTTACAATACACCAAATTATATTTGAATTGAAAAAAATGCTTGAGTTTCAGTTTACTTCAGAGAAAACATGAATGAAGGGTTTTTTATACCAATTCATATTTTTAACCTTGAATATTTGAATAAATAGTAATTAAAAATATTCGGATACATTTACAGTTGACATTTACGCATATAAATAAATATAAAGATCAATTTTAAATTTTTTTTAAACCTATTTGTTTATGCAAAATTTCTAAATATTTATTTTTTTTAAAGCTAACTGAAGAACAAGTAATTAAAATCTGAATATCTATTATAATTAACATTCAGAAAATATCCAGATTTTCATACAAAACTAGGAATTTTATATTAGAAATTGCATTTGAAATTTCAGAAAAAAATATTTATGTATCGTGCACATACTCAGTTAAAAATTATTTACCATAAGTACTAACAATTCTTCGAATAAAATATCAAATTAAAATTTTAACATAAGATATACTTTATATATTCTTTAACTTTATATATTCTCTTATTGTTTAAAAAGAGAGAGAGAGGTGGTCACTTTTACTCTTTTTTACATAGTTACTTTTTAAAAAAACATTACGATGTATTTGTGTTTTCTTAGTCTCATATTCCACAATAAATACAAGGTACTTTTTCCTGGCTCAAATCGTTAGTCCAAAATAGTTTATTTTTCTTAAATTAATTTTTTTTAATTTTGTTTTGTTTAAAATAAACAAGTATTTTTCAACTTTTGTAACAAGTTTCTTTCTTTCGAGTTTTTATTTTTTTTCAACGTCACAGCTGTGAACGAGTTTTCTCCTGGTTTTAAAGCAACAAAGAGGCCGAACTGAGTAATAAAATCTTCCCCTGCAGACCTCCCGCGAACTTTAAAGGGGAAAGAAATTAAATGTGTTGCACTTTCGAAGGAATTCTCAAAAAAGAAGTAAACGCTTTCGGAATGATTTTTCAGGACAAGGACGAACACTCAGAGGGTTAAAGTTGAGATATGTTTCAGAGACACATGAAATTTCACTTTAAAAATCAAAATACTTTTATATCTCACTTCATATGAAGTACACGCTTTTCAACACTAAAATTCTGAGGGAAACCTTTCAAAGAATTGATTTTCTTCCCAAGTCAAAATAGTGAACAGCAATAGAAATAGTCTTCACAACGCTTTATAAAGCTCATGTTCGATTTGCAGCACTGCACTTTTAAACAATGCATATTTTAAAAGTGGTTTTGACTTAAATATGTTTTTAAATCATCATCACTCAAAAACATATTTTTTATTGTAATTTTTCAATCCCTCAGAAAAATACTAAAATTATTTATTTCTTTAGAAAACATTTAGAAGGTAGAAAGATCATAATCATAAAAAGGAAATGTGGAGAAAAAACCTCAAAATTTTCACCACTCATTTAATGTTTCATTGGTCAACTAGCAATAAAATTCAAGACAAGCAGAAATTAAAGTAAAAATAGAATGTTTATTGGATTTTAAGTTCAAATCATAAATAACAAAAGCATATGATAAGTACTTTCATCTAAATTCATCTACACTAATGTCCAAAATTAAGGCCGCATGCCTAAAATCTGTGAAAACTGATGAACTATTTACTGAGTTGCCACGAAATTTCGCACAGAGACATATTACAATGCCAGAAAGAATATAGCAACACAACAATATGGAAAAGATTTTAATTGTGAGTCAAATCATATCAAAAAGTGTGAAATCGTGAATCAGAGATAAAGCATTTACGTTGGGGAAAGTCTGTTTAATACGGAGTGAGACCACTGTGAACTCTTTTACAAGCCACACACAAGTCTCATAACGAGCTTCCATACTGTTTATAAGGATTTTAATTATTTGTGGCAACAAAGCCCGTTTTTCCAAAAGCGAGACTTTTAATTCCTGGGGGGAGGAGTAATGCTGAGAAATGGCGTTTCCTAGACCGTTTCAAGCATACTCAATTGAACTATAATCTGGAGAATTCGAGGCTCAATCCATACGGCAAATATCCGCTCCTTCATGAAATAAATCAACAAAGTGAGTTCTGTGTGGTCGAGCATTATCGTCCGTAAAAATGTCGTCCGGGTCCATAGCACCCAGAAAAACCCTACATAGGCTTCCAGGATTTCATCCCTATAGCGTTGTGAGTTGACAGTACCCGCATCGAAATCGTACAGTGGTGTACGGCTGCTCAACGTTATGTCACCACACACAAGGATTCCTTTGCCACAAAATCTGTCGATTTTGGTAATGTAGGAGGGATGAAAGCGAGCTCCCTTTTCTCTACAGATGAAGATTCGACGAGAATCACTTTGTCTGGTAAATTTCGATTCATCACTGAAAAGATCACACCCCCATTCTTGCGATTTCCATGACTGATGTTTTCAGCTCCACAATATCCGGTCTTTCCTGCTGGATGCAATCGAAGGTACGCCGGGCGTAACAGCCAGTCTCTGGAAAACGGCTGTAGAATGTTTGACTGGAAATTCTTCTTTCATACACAACAAATCACGAGCAAACTAAAGGGCCGTTGTTCCGCCAATGTCGTAGTGCGCTTAATGCCGAGAAATGATCTTGAGCAGATGTCGATACTCAAGGGTAACCTTGGCCACCCTCCTTGGTGAACAGTACCACTTGTTTGGAATTGATTCCATAACCGGAAGACCACTTTCGGGCCACGTGTAATCATCGAGCCACCTCTGCTTTAGACTGAGAGTTTCAAGCCTTCCAACAGCTCTCTATCTCAAGGAATCAACTATACGAAGTCATTCTCACTACAAACAGACTAACTTGTTAGTTTTAATGCAATATTCATAAAACTGGAGCAAAAATTACCATATGCTTGAACGGTTTCAATCCAGTAGTTCTGCAAAAACTAACGTTAAACAACATCCTTTCCTAAGCTGAAGGTTGATATTCTACATTCTTCAAAATGTATAAAATACAAAAATTTTATCAGTTTTATGGAGGCATTTTAAAATTATGATGGAAAACATGTTTGTGACCTTAATTTAAGATATTACCATAAATCAGAAATATAAAGAAAATATTACCAAAGAATTTGGCTTTCTCTCATCAGATGATATGTTTTCAACATTTTGCCTAAAAAATAAAAATCGACAGCAATGATTATAAGCACAGTTTAAGAAAAGATTTTAAAAGGAACATAATATTTCATTTCAATAAAACTTCAGAATAACTTCAAAGGAACACTTCCTAGAGACAATTCTATTTTACATGTAATAAAATGAAGACTACAGTAAATAAAATGTTTCTTAGAACAATGGTTATCAATCTCTATTAAATTTTTTTCTCCCACAAATCTTTTTTTAGATGAGCCCAATCACAGTAGATTTAAAAGTAACTTATTCTAACCTGTTGCCTGACATAATAAATGCCCCAGTACAGCCTAAATTCTTGCAATGAGGCATAGTAAATACTATCAGAAAGCATGATTAATATTGCCAAAATTAATCTTAAATATCTTTTATAAAGTGACACCATAATCCCGAACAAAAATAACTAAGATCACTTTACATAACATTGCAAAAACTAAGATAATATAAGAATGCCTTTTATAGGTATACATCCTGATAATTTATATCATACACACAATATAGAGTTATACCTACCACATTTATTCGAATCTAAGCCACCATCAATGTAAAGCCACACCCCAAATTTTCAAATTTTTTTTGTGAAAAATGAAAAAAGGTGTAAAATGGTTTATCATATCCAATTTTACTAAATTAAAATAAATTTAAAACATGAACTAATAAGAAGTGAATAATTCGTAATTTTATCAGTACTATAAACTTACATGAACCTGTAATTGCTCTAATTGCCCCAACCAAAGAATTTTTTTCCCTTCAATTTTAAGCTGTACCCGATTTTCAGGAGCATTAACATTGGAAAAAAGGTGCAGCTTAGATTCGAGTAAATACGGTATTTTACAACACAAATGAAAAAGATTACTGAAATTTATAAATTTTAAAAATTACGTAATATACAACATAATGCTAAATGCTATGAAGACCTTTTGTAAAATAATTTTTCAATAATATAATTCCAAAAAAACAAAATTTTGTAAAAAATTTTTACTTTAATTATTAAAACAAACATTTCCTAACCTTTTGGGTTCCAGATTAAGAGTTTCTTGCAAGTAGCGAATACTTTTTTTCATTTTCTCAAGACTTTGTAAAATCTTCTTGTGGTCTTGCCGTCTTGCATCAGCCAAGTCATCGCAATTCAGCCATGAAGAATGCATTAATGCAGATGATCCTTTTAAGTCTGATATCTGTAAGGTTTCTGCTAACTTGTTCAGCAAACTCAAATACTGAAATAATTTATGTAATCAGCAAATAAATATGATATTTAAAATTTAATGTATGATAATGAAAAGTGTTAAAATGAGACTCACACTTTGCTCACTAACGGTTAAAAGTTTCCATATATTCCCTTCTCTCAAATTTGAAGTTTTCATTTCAAAGTTAGATTTAATCATTTCTTCAGCAGAGACTTTATTTTCTAAGAAAAATTCAATTTAATTATTTGTCTTCCAAACATGTACTGTTTTTCATTAAAAAAAATTAAACAAGAAAAATTGAAAGACTCAAATAAAATATGGAAAAAAAATTTTTAAATATAAACATTTGAGATGGACAAAGATTTTAAGTAATTTAACACAACCATTCAACAAATTTAATAACAAGTAGTATTATATGTCAAGAACCAGCCATTTTAAAATGATTGCACAGGAATTTTTAAAATTAAAAAAAAAGAACTAAATGCTACAGAATACATACAATATATTTGGCAATATTTAACAAGAAATTAAAGCTCAATTATGCCAGGAATAAACTCAATTCTTCCACAAAAGGTTACTAAAATTGTAAAAATAAAGCAAAGGCCAGATTTTACATCTCAAAAGAATATGTAAAGAATGTAAGAACATTTATATAATCTAGTATTAATTATTTCTATCATCTACTCCTTTTTTCTCATCATTAATACTTTTATAACAAATTTATAATATATCATATAATTCATATCGTAATATTGACATAAAACATAAAAGATATCTATGTTTGACTTTTTAAAAAAAAATGCAAAGATATTATTTTCCTATAAGAAAAAGAGAAAGATGTTCCATGTTTCATCTTAAAAAAATTTTTCAGAACAATAAACATTTTAAATTCTGTGAAAACTGCTTAAAAAATTATGAAAAATAAACTAAGTTTTTAGGTATGGGTTCTTACATTTATGCATCTACATATTTAATATTTATAATAAATTCATAAATATTTCATTTAATATCTTAAAATAGAAACGTAGATAATGCCTCAAAAAGGAATAAAAACTTTAAATTAAAAGATCCAGAAATAATGCAGAGTAAACTGAAATTAATCGTAAGGTTTTAAAACACTGTATTGAGAGGTATACAACCTACTAAGACAGTAATGCATCGCAAAATACATATATTTTACAAGTTTAAACGCTTGACCCTGGTTCGCATGCTATGTAGATGACCGGCCTATAGCGACACCATACAAGATGGTGGTGATGCAGAAGAGTTTTTGTGTTAGAATATGAGAAAAATCCTTTGATTACAGGCGTTTAACATGCATTCCAACACAAATACGGTAGAGATGCTCCCAGTCATCATAGTCTTTAGAGTTTGTTTCACCAGTTTCATGAAGCTGGTTGTCTGTGTAAGGGAAAAGTACAGGGCGACCATGTGTCTCAGAGGAAATCATGGAATGAATGAAACACAGAGTTTTGTGTATACAACTCACAAAATTGGGCATTTCATAGAAACCAGACTACTGTGAAAATGCAGCATTTACATTTCAAACTTCACCATTTGCAATTGTGATAACACCTGAAACTAGCCATGTGATAACACCTAAGATGATTATGCATGCAGACTTGATTTTTGTCTCCAAATGTTGTAAATATTTGAAGATAATGATGATTTGGTGGGTACATTGATATTCAGTGACAAGGCAACTTCCCATTTATCAAGAAAGGTGAATCATCGCAATGTGAAAGAATGGGGAACTGAATGTGTTCCCTGTCAGAGACCGGCAAAAAGGGATTCACCAACAGTGGGAGTCTTCAGTGCCACATCAAAAAAATGCAGGGGGGGGGCTTTTTTCTCATCGAGCAGGCGGTGAAAATTCTGTATACTTGGATATGTTGCTGTTATGAACGGTTGTTTCCAAAAATGACTACTGATTCCTCGACCTTCATCTTTCAACAGCAAGGAGCTCCACTACACTGGAACAACTGTCCACAATTTTCTCAACTGAGAACTGCCCACATAGCTGTAAAAAGCGCACTGGTGGGGATGATGTTCTGTTGCGATGGCTCTCAAGTAACCTGAACCATGGTTTCTCCTAAAGGCTATGGTTGCCTAAAGGTTATTGTTGCCTAAAGTCCTGGTGCCCCTGAAGATCCACCGTGTAAAAGTTGTTGATTCACGTAAATTCTGAAGAGCTCAGTCCTCCCGTCAGTGTGGTATGTTAGTTAAGAGAGAGGTGCCAGCTCAGGTGTCACCCTCATCCCTTGACTGAGGCTCAAAATTACCAAAGACCGTCACCAATAGCCCTCATGTTGCTTTATAGTGTGGCGTTAATATAACTCTTACTCACTCACTCGCCAAATCTATCATGCGACTTTTTCCTTTAGGGTTATGTGAAGGATAAATTTTATGCAACCTAATGGAAAAACGCTGCGATAACTGCAGGATCTCATCACATCCATTGAAACAGGCATTGATGGAAACATAATATTGAGCGACTGAACGGAACTGGATTACCTATGCGATGTATGCCAGGGTACCAAGGGTGCGCACATTAAGCTTTTAATGTATGTTACAGAAAGTTCATGAGAGTTTAATATATCTTTTCCTGTATGACCTGTTTTTGTACGTTATATACTTCTAAATTAATTGTCTTTTGAAATCTGAAAATTCGCTTAGGCTAAACCTATATTAGTCGATTATTAATCACCAATAATTGTTACTAATCGAAAATAAGCACATTTGATTCCGCGAAAATAATCAAAATCGCTGTTCTCATTAGAAAGATGCACCATGTCTAATAAAAACATGAAAATAAAAGATTTTCTGTGGATAATGGCGTTTCAAGATGACACAAACTGCTTTTCAAAATAATTTACAGCATTGACTTTATAATCAGAAATTACGTTATTTATTAATTGTTTTTCTTATATTGTAAGTTATTTATATAATTGATGATACACAGCTTAACAAATCCTCAGATCTCATTGGAATTTTAAAGCTAGCTTTTAAAATTGGGGACCAGTTTTTAAGAAGCAATTTTCTTAAAAATTGGTCTCTCAAAAATTATAACAGTTATTAATTGATTAATTTCATCCTCATCCTTTCATGCAGCAATCAGCCATCTTAAATCATGCTAGAGCAGAACTTCTCAAACTTTCAATGCTTGTGAATCAATCATATTTTCAATCATAATTTTCATCCCCCCCCGTACAATAACAATATATGGAATGGAATGACAATGTACTATGGATGTGAGGCTTACAATATGACTCTAATTATAAACCGCACAAATTAACAAGATAGTGCTAAATTTTGTGTATAATTTTGTATATGACAAGCCCATGGAAGTCACTAGTAAAAATTTGAACCTGTTCTTAACTTAGTATTGATAAACTATATATATGTATACATATATATAACACAAATACATTCTGCAGTACTGATATATTTATAAGTATATTATATCAATATAAATATGGTCAGAATGTTTTGTTTTGCTCCTTTCCAGTAAATTGATAATTTTTTAAATAATCTTCTGTTTTCGACTTTTCGATATGCTCGCCCCCCCCCCACGTAGGGTAGTCACACCCCTCTAGGAAGAGCACCCTAAAGTTTGAGAAAAACTGTGCTAGAGTGAAAAGCCCTGTAAAATCAGCTTTTACTTCAATATATATTTAGCATCTTATTTAAATATGTAAAAAAGTTGAATATACACACTTATAATAGATTAGCTCTTGATTAATATCACTGTTCCAATTAAAATTATTTGAACATATAATGTACCACGTCCTTATTATATATAAAAACAAACATAATAGCTTCAAATATTACAAGACTCGATTTATGGAGGGGAAAAGACAATAGTTTGATATAGTACAAAAATTTTATGAAACAAAGCATAGATTTAAAAAGTTGCTTAAAACTTCACTGCAGCAAAAAATGTTGTATAAAAAACTATGCCTTAAAGATGAGGATTATCTCCAGTCAACCGTGTATGAGCATATGTATGTTTAATAGACTCTGTTTTTATGCTTTCTTTTTTTTAAAAAAAAATAATATAAGTTTAATAGATTTGACAAGATGACATATTGACGTTGTATTATGTTAAATCTTTTAACAGCACATCCCATATTATGAGACTTGAATTGATTAATTAGCAGCAAGTTAATTAAGATAAGCATTAAATTAATAGCATATCCCATCATATTTTACATCAAAACAAGTAAAGCTTAAACTATGGCTAAACACTAACAGCAGTTTTCCCCCTTAATGTATAATATTAAAAGAAAATTATCATTGGTATTGCCTGGTTTGTTTTATTAACAAAAAACTTTACTTTTTACCTACAAACACACACTGAAAGAATAATAACGTTCAAAGCATATATTAATAAATACATCACAATAAGTATAAAACTGAAGCAATCACAATTGTAGTAGTAAAAAGGAATTCCCATAGTAAATTCTTTTCCATTATGAGTTAAAGAGAAATTTGGATATTACTAATAATTTGTTCATTGTAGTTAAGTACTTTCCAGAAAAATAATTGAACATTTGTTCCAATTCTACCCATTTATAAAGTGTACCACTTGCTAAAGTACTATTATACCGACTAAGATCACTCTATTCATAAGAACAATGGTTAATCAAAATGTTTGGAATTTATATGTTGGTAGCAAGAATTTTCAATAATTTTATTTAATGCTATGGAAATAATTAAAATCTACATTTTACCAGATACCCATATAAAATTTATTTTCAAAAATTTAATTTATGCATGATTTTTAAATTAGTTAAGACGTCTGTGAATCTAATGAACACTATGTTTAAAAAATTCATAGATTAAGTTCTTCAATTTCAACACTTAAAATGTCCACACAATTAATAATAAAGTAAACATTTCTAAATTTTGCTAACTTTTCATTGCGATTTATATTGTAAACATCAAGTCTACATATAATCAAAATATTGATGCAAACAAATAAAAAAATATACTACACTGTTCAAATTAATTAGAACAAACATTTTTCTTGTCTGAGTTGGTATGTAATTACCAGTAATGTCCCAAACTGCCAGAAATCCATTATATCTGTCTAGAGATGGTGTGATAGATCGACTTTGAGTATAATTTACTCATTTGACTCATTTTAGTGTTTCAGTAGCTCAGTTGTGGGCATTTCAGTGTGGCAGCTGGTGGTTATAATTTTGCATTCGGGGAAATGTGAATTACTTTTGCTTGTTCAAAGATAGATAGCATTCTAAAGGAAGCATTCTAAAATAATGACTCTTAACGAACACACTTGTAGGGCTATGACAGATACAGTTACGGCTGTTGGTGTAGGCAAATCAAGTGTTTCAAGAATTTAAAAAGCATTTCGGGTTTAAGGAACATCCTCTCTAAAATAAAAAGGTAAATGTGGGTGCAAACAGAAAACTACTCCAAGAACTGATAAAATTATAATAAAAAATTGAAAAATAAAAAAGACAAGCATAGACCTTCGAAAGGGTTTATTAGAGTATAGTGCTGAAGTGAATACCTCAATTGTACCTAAAAACTTCTGGAAGTTGGTCATAAGGCAACAGTCTCATATATAAAACAATTTTTAACTCAGAAAAAGACGGAAAAATGCCTTAGCATGGGCCACAAAATACCAATCTTGGACTGTTAACGACTGGAAGAAGGTAATTTTCAGTGATGAAACACATTTATTTGTGCAGGTATACAAATAAAGTGCAGTAAGACAAAGTGAAGGGGAAACTCTGTTACCAGATTATATCCATCAGATAGTAAAACACAAGGGGCCGTGTTTAGCCTAGTGGTAAGAGCATCGGACTCGACCAAAGGGCCTGGGTTCAATGACCGATGCCACCAAATACCCTCCAAGTACACACAGAGTATGTGCTCGTTAAATCTGTGGGTCCGAAAGTCTTGGCGGTCGCAGCAGAACCATAAGTACAGGGGGCTGGAGAATATTTCCCTCCCCTCGAGTTCCATGCCTAAATTGTGGAGGTGGATATAAATGGTGTAGCCGTCTATCGTTAAGAAGTCCAACTTGTCTCACAGGCTCTAGCAACTTTCATTCCTTACCGAAGAGAAGGACACGACAACAACAGTAAAACACCCTTCTGAAGAGTTGTTTTGGGGTTTTTACACTACAAATGGCATTGAAAATTTAGTTCCCTTTAAAGGCATGATGAATTCTGTCAAATACATAGAAATATTACGTAGTAGGATTGCTCAATTCATGATAATATTTGACAGAACATTTCAACAGGATTTGGCTCTTTGTCACAATTCGATACCGGTCCAGATACTTATGGGAAAAAATAAAATATAAGTTCTCATTTGGCCTGGTAATTCACCAGCCCTAAATCCTATTGAGAACTTCGGCATATTTTCAAAAATTGTTTAGCAAAGATGAATTGCACAACAGAACACATGATAAAAATTGTTATGCAAGTGTAATTCCTAGATTATAGAAGTCAAGAACATGTGGGATACACAAGCGGAGTTAATGCCTAAACTTGCTCAAGAGATCATTTCTGCTAAAAGAGGACATACTTCGTACTAATATAGCGATTTTTCAGTCTACTTAAGATATGCAATGATTATAACCTAAGATTTTAGAAAAAGAAAAAACATTTTAACTTTTGTCCCAATTAATTTGAACAGTATAGTACTAGTATAAGTTAGAGAGAGTAATGAATAATTCCCAAGATGTCAAAAGAAAAAACAGTTTAGAGTTTTGTGTTAATACAGACTTATATAAACAAAACTTTATGCTTAATTTAAATTACTGGCAAGTTTTTATAGAAAAGAAAGGGAAAAACATTTCAGATATTTATGTTAAATTTATAAGTAAATATTAATTTAACATATAAAAAAAATATTGTAAAATTTCAAAATTTTCAGTATCTGTAGTATGAAGTACCTTTCTTATTTGATAAAACAGATTCTAAGCGATGAAATTTAGCCTGTAAGTTTAGTAACTCTTCAGAATGTTTCTTTAAAATCACATCGCATTGCTGATTTAAAAAACAAACACTATCCTGATTGCCACCATCAGCTTTTTTGATTATCTAGAAATAAATAAATATATATTGCATAACATAAGTAATGTATCCAATAATGAAATTTTTTATAAATATATATATTTTTATACAATTATAAATAGCACATCTAAAAGCATTCTGGTGAAAAAAGAAACTTACATCTGTTTGGCATCCACAATCTATTTTTTTTAAATCTGATAACTCATTTGTTGCTTCAACTTTTCCACTACATTCTCCATTAGTTGAGTCTAAGCGAGCCAATAATTCACTGCAATAAACCAAAATATCAACAACACAGTTACAGTTAAAAAAATATAAATCAACAAATAGCTTTTCTGTATTCTTCTTCAAAGGCTTTTAATTTAACATTATGCTCGTGTATAATTGTTTAATTCCTATATAATTAAATTAAAAAGCAAAAGAGAGAAAATAATTGTCAAGTAAACAAAATCTTTGCACATGCATACCAATGATGCAGACCATATTACAAAGGAAATCAAAAAAGTGAAAACAGCATATTCAAAGTACTAAATGTGTGAATATGCAAATATTTAGAATACATGTTTATATTTTGAATTTGTAGGATACATGAGTTTAAGTGATGTTTTTCCGACATTAGTGACTGATGAGGCATGTTTTTCACGCAATGTACAACTGACAAAATACCAGTAATTTGGAGCTGAAAGAAAAAACTTACAAATGAAATAGAAGTTAAACATCAAGGAAGCTGGTCATTTAATGATTGGTATGGAAAAATAATACATTAATTGGAACGAAGGAACGTTAATTTGGGGCATTTACAGGATGCAATATCCAGTTTAGCTGAAAATTTGTCCCTGCTTCGACTCCGAAACACATGGTTGCAACATTACGGCACCCCTCGGCAGAAAATGTCCAAAGTAAAGCAGAATCTGGTGGAGACATTCGAACATCAAATCATCGGGAATGGTTATTGTGCAGAAAGATATTGGTCAGAGCTTACTGAATTTTTATCAGTAGAAAAACTTGAAATAACAGATGTATGTGAATCACTCCACCAACAGTGCAAGATCTTAAACAACGTGTTATAGATGCTTGTGCCAGCCTGTCACCAGGGCCGGACCGTGATCTTTGGGGGCCCTGGGCTAATGATATCTGGGGGCCCCCTAAATAATTAAAATTGTTTCCTTATTCCTAAAAACTTATTGTGCAGAAAAATTTAAAATATACGGAACTTAAAGTTTTTTTCCCAAACAATTTAAATACGTTATTAACAATAACAGTTTACAAAAAAAAACTTTTCTACTTTTTATGTTGAATATTCTTTTATTTGCTAATCACATTTTAAGTCTTTGGTGAGATCAATATTAATTGAAAGAAGTGATTAATAATTAAACTTAGTATTTGTCATTGTTGTTCTATATTTTCTTTCTATGTAGGGCATTTTAGAGAACGCATGCTCCGCTTCACAGTTAATAATAGGGAGCGTTAGAAAAATCTTTAAAATGGTAGACAAATTTGGAAAAACTTCAACTAGCTTCTTTTCAAAAATTAAATTGAATAGGACTCTAGCTCAGTTTTAGATAAGCTTTTAATTGAACACCTTCATTTGCTAAATGTTGAACTACATCATCTGAATAGTAATCAGTAACAGCGCGTACACTCTCCAGGTCGACTTTCTCCTTACTTTGATCTTGCAAATCAATTAAAAATTTTAATTTCTTACTATATTCTGCATATATATACTTGACTATTATTTAAATCAAGATTAGCTTATCTAAAGCTACAATAAGCATGTCTCTTTTAAATTTTTCTGTCCCATACACAGCTTTTTCTTTGGATTTATCTGCAAATTTTGAATTAACCCGTCTCTTGTTCACATCGCTATATTCTGCTTCTACATTAGGACTTAATTTTTTGGCTGCATCTTGATACTCCTTTAGTTTTTGATCTGTTTCGTATGTCGTACATTGTTTGTAAACGTTTTTAGTGACAGTCCCTTCACAGATGTCCAAACCTCAGAAGTCTGTGATTTTTTGTTAACTGAATTAAATCTTTCTAAAATTTCTTCCCAAAATATAATTAAGGTGGCAGCTTCGAGTAGTGTTAATTTATTAAACAAATTTACTGCCTCTTTTCGAAAATCAATTTTCTCATTTTCATTGTCACTAAATGTCTTAAGAATATTTATGATATTACAATAATTATCTTTTGAGGCTTCAACAGGATCGTAGTTACAAGACCATCTGGTCTGACTTAAACTTTTTAAGGTAAATTTCAGTTTAATTTCGCGATTTAGAAGTTTCTACCTATAGATCGTAGTAGAAAAGCAAATATATATTTGTTGCATTGAACCATAGAAGTTCACAACTTCAGTTGCAACCTTAACTGATTCTGCACAACTACTAGATTAAGAGAATGTGCAGCACACGGCACATAATTAGTGATTTTTTTTTTCTTTTAGAAAAGCTTACACCCCATTATATAGACCGGACATATTGGCAGCGTTGTCAAATAACTGTCCCCTACAATTATCCAAAAGAAATCCATTTGTTTCGAAAAGTTCTTATAGATAATTAAATATAAACCTGTGTGACTAATAATCTTAATTAATGAGACATCTTTCATACACTTTTCCCCAAAAACAATATCATAGTATAATAGCAATCTAGTCATTGTGGGACAAATCTGCTGTTGAATCCATCACTATTAAATAGTACTTTGTGTGTCATTGTTATTTATTTCAGTTATAATTTTTTAATGATTTGCTTGCCCATGATCTCCATTATTTGCTCATATATTGTACGATATTAACGATTTTGATCGTAATTCTCACTGTTCAATATATTCACGAATGAATGAGTCAAACTCTGCTAGCAGTTTCAGGGTACCCATAAAATTGCCATTATGAGGAGAACCATAAGCTTCCTCAGTACCTCTAAATCAGCGATACTCAACCTTTGGCCCACCGGACCATTCTGAGTAGCCCGGTCTAGGTCCGTTGAAATAACAAATTCAATTTTTCAAGAATAATGTATTAAAAATTTAGCGAGAAATTCTATCAATCTAACAATCAAATCTAACAATTTTGCTATCGATGTCATGCTGGTACGAATTGTGAAATAATTTTTTTTATCTTTTTGTAATTTAATGGTTAGTAATAACAAATAACAATGCAGTAGTGACCATTTTATAGGTGAAACTAATTTTTAACTAACCCTCATGCCTAAAAAATATTTGCTGTTTCAAGACGATTGAGATCTTGACTATTCCGTAAAAAAAATAAATAAATAAAACATACACACACACATGAATTAACAACTTGTTTGATTTGTCATGAAAATGTTATATGTAAAATATATAATTTTGCTCGTCACTATACTACTAAATACAAATCTTTCAATTGCTCTTTTCTTGAGGATCCTTTTAAAGACGAGATAAATTGGTTTTCTTAAAAAAAAACTTTGAAACAGCAATAAATATTTTGTAGGTGGTAATGTCACAAAAATACAGAGGTAACAAAAGCATCCTATAAAATTTAATACATTATATATATTGATAAACATATGAAATTTTTTATGATAAACTTAAGAATTATTACAGAAATGGTAAGAGTGTTTCTTAAATGCTTCAGATGTACTCTTTGATAAATTCAGTTATTTGTTCAGATATTTTTTTTAATAAAATCAAAAAATATTTGAATAAATTTGAAACAAAATTGCGCAAGTAAGAACAGACAGTTTAAACAAATAATACTTATTTCAGTCTGTAATTCAATAAAAACTCTTTGCTACCATTCTGGGTTTGATAAATTAATATCTGAAATAAAAATATGTAAAGCTTTGTCAAAAGAAAAAATCAAATTTTCCAAGCACTTGGCAGCTATGTTTTTATGACAGTAGAATGCAAACAAGGGGCTTGGGATCAATGATTAACAGAACTTGAAATTCCCCCGTAATTGGGTAAAAAGTGAATGAATCCTATATTATGTGAGTTTTGTTTGATATGGTTTTAAAATAAGATCCAAAATTATGAGGTTTTATATTTTGATAAATTTTTCACATTTTAAATGTCCTTGATCTTATAGCTTCCTCCTCTCAATTAATCGTCAAATTGCGGCCTGCGTAAAATACATGTCAGATGTATGTATTCCTGCGTAAAAAAAGGTTGAGTACCCCTGATATAAATGTTAAACCTCATGTAGCCAAATACTTTACTACAGCAATAACACGTTAGAGGATATTGTGGTAATATTCTGTATCTTTTCTTAATTGCTTTTGTAACTGTTTACCTAAAACAGACTTATTTTCTTTTCGTGTCAACCAAACTAGCATTGAATTTTTATGTTCAATAGAATTTTCATGATTTTCTAAACAACTTGTAATGTGTTTCCAATCAGAAAAGCCGGTTATGTATAAAGAATTTGTTTTAGAAAAAGTTTGCAGAGCAAACAAAAAACAGTACCAATACTAGTTGAATAACAAAGCCAAGATCTTTCTAGCACTTGACCATTTTTAAGTTTTTTAATGAAATGATTATTAGAAAATGATCACTTTTGTTTTCTTCCCTTAGTGAAACAGAATATATATTGTTTGGATCTTTATTTTGAAAATAACTCATTTCATGTGAATGGATATAATCAATAAAATAATAAGCGATTTAGGTCCCAAACCTACGTGAATAATTAATCTTCTTACTTAAATAATTTAGAAATGTGTATTTGTATTTACTTTTTACTTGAAACTAATGAACAGGTATCTTTTAATTTCAGGTATTATGCATGTGACACATCACCAAGTCAGTATAATAATGTAACCTCAAATTATTACAAAAAAATAAATGGCTACAAATATAGTGCCACTACGTTTGTATAAATGCTCTATGCTCATCGGCGCCGCTTTATGATAGAGTCTCCGTCTATTAATTACACAGGGCTACAAAATTAAAGTTTTGGAAAAGTACAAAAGAGGTTGTCAGTGATTTTTACATTATTTAGTGTGCTGATTTCAAAAATGACCTACATTTTTTTCCATCACATGAGGATTTTTTGTAAAATCTATATTTTTGCTAAAACCCTATTTGAAAAGGAATTCTCTCAAACAATTTAGCCTGGGCAATTTGGCAACAGTGGTTTTTATCTGCTTAAATCTATGTAAAAATTGATTCTTGATTTGGCAAATTAATTTCTCAGCAATTAGATGAATAGTGAGTGAATGTTAACGTCACACTGTTCGACTACACGAGAACTTTTGGCGATGGACCTCTTTATTGTGAACCACGGTCAAGTGACGAGGACGACACCTGAACCTCTCCTAACTATCCCACCACACCAACGGGAGAACGTTTGAGCTCTCGACAGATTTAACATGCATCGCTCCCCTACACAGAGGGTCTTCAGCGACACTAGTGTCGAACTCATGAATTGCCTGTCATGAGTCCGTTACCTTAGCCACTAGTAAATTAGATGAAAACCATTTTTTTTTACACCCTACAGGCTGTCTCTGGTTATGAGAAAAACAAGAAATTCTTTTGAGGTTTAAACATTTTACATCCAATTATAGTATAGTTTCTAAAAGAAAATCACCAGCATACTATATATTTTTAATTTTTTTTCTTAAGGTATTTACATAAAATATACATATGATTTTTGTAATTAATAAAATTATTAATTTCCGCGTATTCGGTGGTAGGGCGGAAGAACAAAAGTAGATTGCTCTTGCTCTCGAAAATAAATTTGATATGGTATTTCGGGTATTTTTTTTATTTGTATTTTTTTACTGGTTTATTACTGTATTACTATTTGATTGTAAGCGCCTTTTCTGTTTGTTATCTTCGAAGGGGAACAGAGGCCCCCTAGAACCAGGGGGCCCTGGGCTGCAGCCCATTTAGCCCATACGTAGATACGGCCTTGCCTGTCACTGATAAGCTACAAAATATGCACAGCATGAGTTTTTTTCAAAAAAAAATCAACATGAGCATTGTAGCAGAAAGACAGCATACTGTTGTTGTTGTTGCTTATGCCACCTGCCTGACGTAGTCATATCGAGGCCCACGAAATTCCTCATGGCATCGGGCTGGATAGTAAACCTATCGTTAGCCTAAGCTTTGAGCCCCATGAAGGTGACAGTACAATTTTTCTGGGTACAACATAATAGATGGCGACACCATTCGGACCCACTGATTAAACGAGCACGTACTCTGTGTGAACTCGGAGGGTATTTGGTGGCATCGGGCATCGAACCGAGGCTTTCCGGTCTGAAGTCCGATGCTCTAACCACTAGGCTACCCACGGCCATAGAGACAGCATACTGAACACCAAAAGTAAAGGTTTCCTATGATAAGGAGTTATTCCTTTTTCTATCATGATTTTCATGGAGGAAAATGTGAAAAACTATATGGCATTTTACATGTTCCATTAAATGCATTATTGTGCGCCCTTTCATACTAAATCAAAAACGTTTTAATTTTAAATGCCTTTTTTTTATATTTCTCACTATTTTCAAAATAGCTTGTTCTGTTATTTATCATAAGGTTTTGCTGTAATTAATCTTAGACTGTAGCATACAGTGATTTTAGTAAACCTAGACTTAACCTTTAAAACTCGATGGTACATATGCTGAATCGTAAATTCTAATCTTATTTACTTCTGAGAGTCCAACTACTGCACAAAACGATTTAGAGACAGTTTGGAAAAATTCTGGGGGAAATAAGACGATAAACTCTAGAAAATTAGAACAAAATTTCGATAAAGCATATGTACCGCCAAGTTTTAAAGGTTAAAGCGATAGAGTTATTACCATTCTAGCGCTAAGATGGGAAGACAGGACTTAAATGTGCAACCTGTGAGATTAAATATATATATATACACATACAGCTTTATTCGTTAAACTGTCATTTTAAAACTTTCCACAAAACTTTTACATTTTTTATTTATTTTACAAATGCTTAAGTGGAGGGCCCACATTTTTAAGTTTATTGGACTGATATATTTTGATTTGACTGTGTACATTTCATGTGACTAAATAGAAAATCAAAAAGTTTTTAGAATCACAAAATTCAAAATTAAACATATCATTGGAAGATGAAGTTTTTATTTCTTCATTCGTTCCAACTCTCCAGATTTACGATTTTTTTTTTTTTTTAATAAGGCTCATATTTTGGGCAAATAAAAAATGCTCAAGCGTTCTTATTATCTGAATATTTTCCTTATAAGGTAGTTTTCAAAATAATTTCGTTTAAATAAACTCTTAGATCAAACTATTTTTCAAATTATTTTTGCTTTTTTAAAAAATGACAATATTTTAAAATAAATTAAGACGCAGAGCATTAAAAGCTCTGCTATTTCCTTGTTATTAGTTACTTTCTTCAATTTGTTTTATTTCATTTTTTAAGTCCATAAAAATTAATTCGAATCAAATTAATTTGGAGCAGTTACTCATGAATCAAGTTAAAATATTTACTACATGTGTATATAATCCTGTACATTTTTAAATTTATGATTTAGTTTTAATATAATTTCAAAAACAAAAATTTATAAATCTATAAGATAAAACATTATATGATTATTTACATACTTAAGTTGAAATTCTTGATCAGAAATTTTTTCATTTTTCTTTTCAAGTTCCATGTACTTTTTTTCCAACTCAACTTTTGTATCATGCAATTGTTGTTTCAGCTAGAAAAATTAAAGCAAAAAATTTACTAAAATTGTTTTGAAATATATTTAAATACTATAATGACTTGAATACACAAACTTAAATTATATTAAGAAATGTATTCATTTTGAATGTTATAATTAATATGAATCTTATTTCTTTCTAAACATTTTATAAAAAAAAATTTAATGAATTGGCAACAAAACATAAAATAAACACTAAAAAATTATAAATTACCTTCAATGATTTAGTGATTTGATGCTTCTGTTTTTTCAATTGCTTTGTTGCTGCATCTTTCAAATGCTTTAAGTGAGATATTGTGGATGAAAGTTGAGATTTAACTGATTGTATAGTATTATGTTGGTGAGTTATTTTTTCATAATGTTGTAAATTTTTTTGCCTACAGTACAAAGAAAAAAATAAAATGTGTTAAAAATTATAAACACCATTATTATGATGACCTTAACCAAGACTTTTGTTTTTTTACCTTAAAACTAGTACTTCTTCCTTTAAGGCTTCGTAATCAATATTTTCATAAAGTTCAGTTTGACACTCCTTCTCTTCAACCTCTCTAACTCCATTTTGAGTTAACAAAGTGTTGAGGCCTTTAAAAAACAATACATTAGTTCTGAAAATTATAAAAATAATAATCATGAAAGGAAAAGTTATAAATATTCAATGGCAAAAAAAAAAGAGCTCACCAAAAAGGTGAACTTTAAACAAGCATAAAGATACATATCAATAATACAAATGATCTCAAAATAAAAACAGCAGAGCAATTAGCAAAATAGTTATGGGCCTTATACCAGTCCACTGCAATAGGGCATAGCTCCACGACATGCTGAAATACAAGTGTAATAACAGGTGGAATTAAGTCACAGAGATGCCTAAACTTTTCCTGGGGGTAAACTGGATTATGATTGTTATACAGTGCTTTTTAAATCTCGAATATTTTGATACAGTGTTAGATCACATAACATCTGGTCCTACACATGGTTCATAGGAGACAGATCAATGGAGGCAACACATGTCAAATGCGACATGACACTATTTAACGAAACAAAACATCAGAGAGCTTAACAAGGAATGAAAGCACATGGGGAAGTATAAAACCATAAGGCTGGCCATATTTTTTTAGATCCAATCCAGGATATACTTTTGAAATCTTAACAGTACTGAAACATTAAAATTTATTTATTCAGTATTATTTTTCTTGACCCATATAGACATGACTTTTTCCAGAAATGGTTTGTTTGTTGAAATTACATCATAAAATTCATAACGAGATAGTTCTAAATCAATTTTAACATTTAAGGGATGTACAACAGTAGATGCTGAAAGTCTACCCATTTCTGATTTTAATTAGAAATATTTCAACATGAAATATTAGTCTTTTTAAACAACTTAAAAATTCTTTTCCATTTCTGTTCTGGTGCTTTTTCAGAACTTGGAACAAAACCTATCCTTTGGCTTTAAATTTTCTGGTTCGACAATGTTTGTTCATCAAATTGGTCATCAATATTTATGGGATCCTTTACAATTTTTGTAACAACCTGTCCACTTTGTTCAAAATCAATCTGGGCAATTTCAGTTCATAAATTTGTCCACTAAAACTTACCAACTTTATCAAAACTGGCAATCCATAATTATATTTATTGCATATAAGAATTATAAAAATTATTCGCACTGGAGAAGAATTTTTATTCCTGAACATTATTTTTTTACAATTTCTTGGCAGAAGATGGTTTAATTTGTGGGGTTTTCTTTAATGAAGTAGATAAATTTATTCAGAATAAGTCTGAAATATTTTTTTTTCTGTGAAAGAATTAGATTTCAATTTAAGCACTCCATTATTAAGTAACTGTAGAACACTTACAAAAATTTTCAAAGCACAGTTCTCTTTTTCTAGATTTTTAAAAATAAAATTCAAATAATTTCAAGACATTTTTCACGAGATAAGTAGAATTTTAGGCCATGAAAAATGGTCTAATTTTTCTCTTGCAAGTAACAAACTAAGGAACCTTTTGATGTGTAAAATAAAATACTTCTTTCTAACCTGTTTTCCCAAATTCTC
This sequence comes from Trichonephila clavata, assembly GCA_019973975.1. Lineage (NCBI taxonomy): Eukaryota > Metazoa > Arthropoda > Arachnida > Araneae > Nephilidae > Trichonephila > Trichonephila clavata. The sequence continues at coordinate 55,090 of BMAO01039107.1, read as the reverse complement.
AGAACTTTTTAAGTTTCACTAATTTTACTCTTACTTTACTGTTTTAATTATCTTACTACTTACTAAAATTATTCATAATTTTTTTCACAACTTTTATCTCATGAATCTATCTATGTTCATGTCTAGAAAAACATATCTGTTTTTATTGAATTATGTACAATCTGGGAGAACAACCAATTCTTAAAATAGTTTATATAACTCACTTTGAACCTTTTTAAACACATTTGTATTCCTCTTTATCTTCACACCAAAATTACTCTTAGTGTTATCAGTAGTAGGATAAAACAACTGGTGTGCAATTTTGTACTTTTCTTATACTGTGAAAGCCATTGAATCAAAACTTGAGAAGTTTCACATTATATTTCCTCGACAATTAAAAGTTTGACTTGAATTCCGCGATCCAGACATAAATATCTTAAAACAATCGAAAGAAGTTTTATAGCACTTCTGTTTAATCTATCCATCCTCACTGTTACAGAATTAATGTTTTCCAAAGAATGCACAACGCATTGTCAAACATTAAATGGTGAAATAACAGTAACTGCTTTCCTTTTGATACCTTGAGATGAAAATTTTGGGTTACATAAACTTTTAATAAGTACTTTTAAAAATTTAACTACATGTGCAGTTTGATATTTTCAAATTGAATTCCTGTTTAGCAATATTGTATAAAAATGTAGCTACTTTAGCAGCACACTCCAGAGCACTGCCATTGTTAATCCAATATTTAGCTTTAAGAAGAACTGTTATGTTTTCTGAAGCATAGCATTAACAAAACTCCTATATCCAGCTGTTTCCATGAGGTATTTATTCAATATCACCCTTTCCTTCAGCGCAACCAAAAATTCTCCAGCACATAGTGTAAAATTTTCATCCCATTAAATCTCTATCAAACTTAGGTAGATGACCAAATCTTCGTTTCTAGTGTTTAAAATGCATTATTCATATTTCAAACATGTCATTGTATAGGTCAGATTCTTTCAAAATCATACAAAGTCTACAAGACCCCCAATCCTTTGCTATTTGCAAAATTTCAATGTTGTCACATGATTTTTAAGAGATGCATAATTTTTATTGATTGTGAGTATACATCATAAATATTTGGAATTTCCCTCTTTCCCAGCCTATAACACGCACTGTAATGTATCTGATTAGAATTTATGAATCAAAAAATTATCAAAAAGCTTCTATTTTAATTATAAAACTTAAAAACAAAGAAAAGGGAACTCTAACATTAAAAAATAACAAATAAATAAGAGTTTATTCATTATAGAATCCCAGAAATTTATCACAGCTTCTGAAATTACCCACACAGTTATTGTAAATTCGGTTGTCATGTCACTGGATTTATCACTTTCTTCATACATTATGTCATCTTTATTTCCAACTAGCACTTAGTTAACTCACACTTTTTAAAAGATTTTATGATAGTCTCACTTTTAACTTTTTGCCAGAACTTTTCCCCCCACTCACAAACATTAGAAATTGACTAACGCTACATTCTTTATCCAATCACTTTATCCAATTTTCATGTATAAATTCTTTAAATGATTTATTTACTGATATGTCCAGAAACTGTAATTGAGAAATCATCAGGAATCACAGCAAGATGATCTTCAATTCAATAGCAAGGATTTTTACCAATTCCATTATATGGGCCTAGAGCTGATCTCACAATAACAAAGACAATTTTTTCAGAAGTCCACCTGAACGCCTGGTCTACATCTTCTGTAACCACAGCAACATACCCTCTCCATCCATCTATCCTTTGGAAGGAATATAAACTTCATGTAGAATTGTACATTTAGACAGTGTTTAAAGATTAATAAAGGATGAAGTTTCAAACCATCAGCATTACACAAAAGAACAGCAATACAGCGAGTCTTTTCGTAACCAGAAGACATTATCATTATTATCTTAGGACCTTGATATCCACTTTCCTATTGAATGGCACATCAAAGGTCTTCATGCATATTTGCTATTTATATGTCCTATCTCAAAGTATTCAAATAGCAGTTTTTATGCTATTGAATTATTATTTAGCCAGCTGGGTGGCATGGTTGGTTTGTCGTTGGCCTTCTACACATAAGGTTGCGGGTTCGAGCCCGGCCAAAGTCGGTGCATTTTCTTGATGCAGAAAATCGACAGCGGCCATGTCGTATGATTATATGCCATGTGAAAGATTCTTAGAGTGTCTGTTTGGCTTGGATGCTCTCGGCAAAATTAAATCTTAGTACAAAGTACGCATCGCCAAGAGCTCAGGTGCCTCCCTCTGTGGAGGAAACTGGGCATCAAAATTGCTTGCTGTAATTGGTATCACCTATATGGTGTAGCGCTAAAAAGTGATACCAGCTCCTGGGGAAAATACTAGGTCTGCAAAGGTTTAATACAAATACGCAGCCCCATTGAAAAAAATGCTATTATATTTCTAATACGAAAGCACAGATCATTTATCTTCATAAATATCAAGCATCATGACGTTACTCGAGAAAAACCGCTAATAAACATACCTATTACTAATTTTCTCGCTAAATTAAAATAGTAATCTTTGCTGAAACAATTTCAGTGTTCCTGCGATGTTATTATTCGTTTATTAACATGTTCATCAAGTTTTGACCGATTAAGAGAGTAAGAATGTTAAGTTCTATTTCTATTTGCATGTTTACTAAATCCATTTTCACCTTCTGCTATTCTCAGATTATTTCCTCAGTCATAGATAGGCCCAAACACCTTTCTGTTTGCTCTGCTTTCATGCTCTGAAGCATATTAAGCGAAATACTATATGACAATCTTCTCTCTTGAGATCCCATGGAGTTATTTAACTTTTTACAGAACACTTAATTTCTCATATAAAGGTATATCTGGACACTTTAGGGGGAAATGTATTACGCATTGAATGCAAATGAACCAATCACCAAGACACTTTCATTTTGAGCTAACGGAAACCGATCACCGGAGAAACCCTTGAATTTTGAAGTGCACAGAGCAATGTGAATTGTATTAACACAAACCAAATGATATTTCAAATGTAAGTTAGACTTAAGTGAGTGACAACATAGAAAGATGGAAAAAGACCGTTTTGAAAATGAAATTGCTTTTGCACCAATCCTACAATTGATTATTGTGGTTTGTTATAAGTCTTGCTACTGGCACACACAGTGTGATTTCGAGCAAGAAGCAACACTCTGTTTATTTTTATAAATTTATATTTAATGTTCACACTATGAAATAAAAACTTTTGATACTTTTATCCCTTTTGTAAAAATGAGGTATTTGAAAGTAGTTCTGCAGTGCCTTAAAATAAGTGTTACAAAAGTTATTCTTTAAGCTACTTTCTGTGTCGTGGCCAGCTAAATTACAATAAGGCACACAGTGTTTAGGTACATTACACTGCTTCATTTTGGATTAATGAATTTATTTATTTTTCGAAGAGCTGTCAAGGAAATATAAAAATCTACGGCTTTCTATTGGATCAAAACCGTACTACTATTGACGTTTGTAACCATTTTCTATGCCTGCTGCAGGGGGAAATATTTAATATTATATTTTTCTTACAAATCTGTTTGTATCTTAGAGGATGAAATAATACACTTAGCTCATAAAAAACAAGCTGATTTTTAGGGCACATTTTGATGTAAAAAAATTGCATTTTTGTGCATTAGGAAAAAACGTTACATATGGCAAAAACAGTTAGTTTTTGCCTTTTTTTTCCATGTCAGATGGATCTGAAAATTCTACTTACGACTATGTTCCAGCTGCAACAATACAAGTAGTTGCTCTTTCTCAGCTAACCTGAAATTTGATTCTTCTAATTCCTCTTTAAGCCTCATTAAAACAGCATTTTGTTGATTCAAGTTGTCCTTTAACGCTTCTATTTCATCCAATAAGCTTGTTTCTCTTTGCACTTGCTCTTGTACTGACTGATTGGGATTTGCATAAAATTCAATTTTATTTTGCACTTTTACAATAGGACCATTTTCTTGCTCGGTTTGTATACCAACAATAGCCATTTCAGCAGTTGTTTCATACTCAGGTTCTTCAACTACATCTGAAAGCTATATTTTATTTTTGAGGGGAAAAAACAATTTTTAATGGAAAGTTTTTATCTTAAAATATCAAGCTTAAAAAAATCTACAAAACTGAACATGTATACATCATAAAACAAATCCTTTTTATGAATAATGACAAAACATTACACAGAACTGCACATAATTTAATATGAATTACATTCAGTGGCATACATAAGAGGTGGTTGGTAATTTATCTCTTTCCATAGAACAACAGATTTTTAGTTCTTAGCACAAATATTACACCTTAGCACTTTTGTCAATGTGTTTTTTAAAATATAACCTCTCTTTCCATAACCGAAGTTTGTGTATGCCACTGTTGCTGTCCATATAGGATAGTAGAAAGTAGCAAATGTATACAAAATAAAAAAAACATAAAGATTTTCACTTATATCAATTAATTACATCTAATAAAAGTAAAATTTTGCAATTACATCAACAAGTCATACATCTAAATATTTGTTAAAAATATTCAAATATATCAAATACTTAAACAAAATGTTTTTAATATATATAATAAACTATTATAAAATTGAATATTATGACAAATTAAATTTAAATATATTTTATCAAATAAATGAACATATGAGTAAAAATATTTATTATTAATTTAAACCTACTTTCAAAAAAAATTGCAATCTTACCGTTTCTAATGTATGCATTTCCATACGAGTTGAATCATAAAATTCATCAGTTTGGGTGCCAGTTTCACAATAATCAGAGAAAGATTCAATAAATGTAGTTACATTTGTTATTTCACTCAGGTCTTTTTCATGGCTATTCTTCTGAATATTCAAATTTACATCACAATTTTCTTCGAATGACTCTGAGAAAGTTGGCAGCAAATTTTGTTTATACACACTCTGTCCCAATGCACTATCTTGTGACAGAAAATTACTTTCACTCTGTTCAATAGGAAATAATTCTTTAAACTTAAAATAATTTTTAGGAATAAAAGCAGTACTTTCATTGTTGTTCTCTAATTTACAACTATTTTGGTTACACATGTAAATTTCACAACTTTGAGCAAGAGAAAATTGTTCAAAATTATGGAAACTTAAAGTTTCTGAAGGCAAATATTGAGGCAAAAGAGGGTAAGAACCTGGAATATTACTTGTAGCATCTTCATCTGGAGACTTATCATCATCCTTTACATTGGGCTTAAAGAAAACAACATAACAAGATGCTTTAGGTACAAATGTTTGAGGATTAATATTTTCTTCACTGACAATAGCCTCACATAGCATAAAATGTTGGCCAGGAAGTTGTTGATCATTAAAATTTGCCTCAAGATATGGATTAACACTCTGAAGTAGTAACATTGAATTATTCATAGGATTGTTAACTTCATACAAAACATAATTCTTCCCTGATTGATGAGTTTCACTTGACATTACAGCAGTTAATATAGCTGTACAACATAAACTTTCTTCTGAAACATTTTTTTCATCTAAAATCAATTTTTCTTTTGAGTCTATAATGAAAGTACCTTCACGGCAAGCAGAAAGAGGTTTCTCACAAACAAATGTACCACTACGCTCCAAAGTAAAATTACAATCATCATCATTACTTGACTTCAAAGGCATATCTTCTGTAGGATTGCTTTCTTCTGAAACTTCAACATCTTTATTGCAAATTTCAACCACAGATAAATCAGGGCCTGCTTCATCATTAACAGCAGTATCTGTTTCCTCTTCATCATTAGTATTTGGCATTGGTTCTGTTTCATTTGGCAAGGAAGACAAAAGCTGAATATCAGATACAATACACAGAGTTTCAATATCATCATTCATGTCTACATTTTCGGTGATGATATCTTGGACATCATCACTAGGGATTTCATTAATAATGGAATGGTTTTCATGGATTTCCAAGTTATTACCTTGCTTATAAGGCAAACAAGCTATAGAACTCCCAGAAGAAATTGAAGGTAATGGAACTGTGTTTGATTTAAGAAAGATACAACTCCACTTATTATCTTTATCACAAATTTCAATAGATTTTACATGGTCTTTGAGCATATTATGAAGCACATTATGTGCAATATTTGTATTTGGATTAAAAAACATTGACATGAAAATGTTAGCATCAGTCAAATAGTTAAATGTATTGAAGGCTTGCCTATTCAACATATCACTAACTGGGAAATCTGGTAACTGTAAGGAAAAGTTAGATTTTTTCAACAAAGGTGAATTCACTTTTATATTGAGAACTGGAAATGTTACTGCACCAACTTCATCATTGGATGACAAGAAAACTGTTGTAGGAAAGCTACCTGATAATGGAACAACACAAGATGACAAGTCTGATTCAGGCTCAATGTTCAAGTCAGAATCGACAGATATATTTTGGCATTCAGATGAGCAATTGATTTCTACTAATAAGGAATCATTAGAAATATCTACTACGTTCAAATCATCCATTTTGTCTTCCGAATAACTTATCTCCAGGGGATTATTCATATAACAATCAGATTCTTCCAATACTTCAGGAACAACATAAATTTCTCTGCTTATTTCCTGAAATGCAGGTTCAAAAACAAGAGAAACATCGTTACTAGTTGTGCACAACAGATCTTCTGTTTGAACTGCAATGTCACACAACTCTTTTCATTCAAAAATTCATATTCTTTTTCTTCTTGATTTGGTTTCATTTCAATTAAAGTTTGTGTAGATACAGTTATATTTATGGACTTGCTCTTTTGGGGACCAGGTGCACTTTCTTGTGAAACAGATATACTTCCTCACCTGAAACAGAAAAATCTTTCTAATTGCAGATTTTATACCTAAAAATCATTTATTTAACAAATGCTTCAATAACATAGAATAATAAATCTTATACGCATTCAGTGAAAAATTACACAGAAACAAAAAATATTTAATTTAGAAAGGTTGAAGGAAAACATAGGTGAACAAATAATTTCAAAATATGTAAGTCTAAAATGCTTTTAAAATAAGCATGATACAGTACTACACAATTCTGAAACACTTCATATTTAGGCAATAGTAAAATTAACTGCAATAAACTTACACGAATCGTGTTGATCAGATGGACTTTCACAGCCCATAGACATTTTTTCAATCCATTCCAACTGATTGGTGTACATGTAGAGCACAGTTTCATCAAGAGAAGATGAATCTGAGCTTGATATCATATGCCCTAAATCTTTAATCACTTCTCTTAAGCCAGGTATATTTCTACTGCTTCCCTTTAATTTTCTCTGTAAAAAAATATGAAATATATAGTTCGAAAATTTAAAGTAGTATTTCTCTAATTTTAAAAAAGCACAATAACCTTATATTACTCAGAACTATTTTAATTGATCTTACTTCAGCATCCATTATGAAACACTGCAATTTATTCCAAGCTCGCTTTTTCTCTTGGCGAACATTTCTCAAATAGCTGACTTCTTGACGCAATGCACTACATTCTTCTGATAAAGAAGTAACCATACTAATAAGATTTTCGTCGTCATTTTCTTCTACTTCAACATCACGAATAACTCTCACTGCTTCAAAAATCCGACTGCGTAAATGTGCCAGCTAAAATACAAATTATTTTAGAAACATAACAAATACTTAGAAATAAGATAAACTGATAGAATCTAGTTTTGAAACAACAAGTTAGCAAGCTCAAACGTATATATGTAAATAGGATTTTTAATTAAATAGAACAGATCATTGATTTCAACCTATAAGTCACTTATAATTGATTTCAGGGTTAGCATCCACCTGCTCCCCCTCACATATACATACATACATACATACATACATACATACATAAGGATATACTGCATGCAATTTTCCATTGATTTCATTTTTTGTTGTACGGTCAAGTGATTGGAGTCTTCATTACTAAATCATTGATACAATACTCAAAAACCCTTTTTAATTTAGCCAGTTGATGGAAAATCTTCTAATTTCTATTGAATCACCACAAGCAAAGTTAGTTTTGGCTTTAAAATTTTCAGGATACTTTAAAAAAATCTAGCCAAGGAAAGAAATAAAACAGACTGCGTGTTAAAATGTTATGTACATAAAAATTTGCATTTCAGCTATATATGCAAGTATATTAGCTAAATTAATTTAGTTCTATCAGTCTCCCTACCAAATTACCTGTATAAAAGTTATATTTGAAAAAATTAGTAAATTATAAGCTTTATTCTTACAACTATTATCCTCACCAATCACTTAAACAAGTTCATTAATATAAAATTATTTCTGTAATCAAAAATCAGAAAATTCTGAGCTTTTAGGTATCTAAAATCAAAAAATTTAACTAAAAAACAAAAAATTATATAATGCAGGAAATCATTTGTATAACAAGTATCATTTATAAATTAGGTTAAATAGAAAGCATGAAACAGCATTACAGAGCAGTGAGTTAACCTTCGTTTTCACTGACAAAGGTTAAAACAAAAGTGCCATAGTATTAAACTTCAAAAAAATTCACATTTTGCATCAGAAGAATGGCAAAAGGAAATAAAAAGTTCATAAATATTTGAATTGTTCTGTTTTATACCAGATTTAATTAATTGAAAGTTTTCAGGGGGAGATTTTTAGGTCCGGTTTCTTTTAACGCTCGTTAGCTTATATGACCCGACAATGTTAGATTAAACAGATAAATCTTAAACTTTAATACAAAAAAAACTATGAAAAGATTTTTAAGCAAATTAATTTTATATACTCTTTCAAAATCCCCATTAAGATAAGCTTATTAATCTCAAATATTTTAGCAACAGAAAATAATTAATACTTTTAATATATTTAAATAAATTATATCTTAAGATTAAATGTTAAGATAATAACAAAAGTATGTCAATATTACTACAATTTTAAATATATAAAAACCATAAACAAGAAGTCACATACCCCAGAAATTACTGTGAACTTTACTGGACTCCCTTTATTCGGTGAAGGTTGGTGTAGTTTTAAAAACTTAATGAACTTTTAGTCATTTTTACTTTAATTCTTTTTGCTCTTTTCGTTACTGAAATTTAATGCTTAAGTTGTAAATCATTAGAGAACAATTTAAATCAATGTAACAGTAATTTTCAAAAACCTGAATAACTTTTCACAGAAATTAAGAAAGTTAGTAAAATACTTTCGTTTATTTCAAAATTATGATTTATACTCAATTTTAGGACTATATTTTGCATTTTCAGCTCAAACTAAATAATTACATCCTTGGTTAGTTGGAGTAAAATTTATGTCGCACTATAAAGCTGCATGAAGGCTATTGGCACCGGACCTCGTAATTTTGAGTGAGTGAATATTAACGTCGCACTGTTTTAGCTACACGAGGGCTTTTGGCGACGGTCCGCGTAATTTTGAACCATGATCAAGTGACGCGGACGACACCTGAGCTGGCACCCCCTCTCCTAACTACCACACCAACGGGAGGACATTTGAGCTCTTGACAGATTTAACATGCATCGCTCCCCTACACGGCGGGTCTTCAGTGGTACTGGGATCGAACTCACGACACGCTAGCCATGATCCGATGCCTAGACCACTTGGCTACCGCAGCCACCTCGTAATTTTGAACCATGGTCAAGTGACGAGGGTACCTGAGCTGGTACCCCCTCTCCAAACTACCACACCACGTCAACAGGAGAATTTTGAGCTTGAAGGATTTACTGTGCATTTGCCCACCACACATTGCGGGTCTTCAGTGGCACTAGGGCTTGGACTCAAGACATGAGTCCTTGACCACCACTAGGTTACTGCGTCTCCAGCTATTAGAACATAAAAAGCTATGTTATAAAGCGTTACTGAATTGGTTGCAATCGTATATACGCACAACTTACAACAGAATGTGCAAATGATTAACTTTTTGTAGGTAATAACTGAATAGCAGCAGGTCCAACAAACTGCAATGCTGCACCCTGATTGAGTATAAAACAGAGAACATTCCAATGCTAAGCAATAACTTCCAGGCATGTGTAGTTTCATCGATCCAAGTGGAATATACTAATACCTCCCACATGCATTCACGATCAGTATGAGCGAATATAATCAGTTGGGAGAGAACGTTTAACTGGACGGAAGAAAGTAGAGTAATCCTAAAAATCATAGAATCACTCGAAATATAAAAGAGTGATGCTACCATTCGATGATGTTGGCAGTAATAAGTGAACTAAGATAGCGGTCGTCCGACAGCGACGACAAAACGCGAGTCAGAGTGATTACCCGATCGACGTTAACAGCACCAGATGTGTCTTTATCAGCAATCCGACATGTACGAGGGGCACCACTGACCACAACAACTATTAGTAGGGGCTGTGGGTAGCCTAGTGGTTAGAGCATTGGACCCCAGACCGGAAGGCCTGGGTTCGATGCCCGATGCCACCAAATGCCCACCGAGTACAAATCGGAGAACGTGCTCATTAAATCTGTGGGTCCGAACGGTGTCGCCATCTATCGTGTTGCGTTAGCAAAATCGCACTGTCATCCTCTTGGGAGGCTCAAAGCTTAGGCTAAACGACAGGCGTAAAATTCTAGCCCTTTGCCACGATGAATTTCGTGGACCTTGATCTGATGTTACTGTCGATCAGGTGGCATAAGCAACAACAACAACACTATTAGTAGGTGATTCTGCGAACGGGACTGAGGTAGGTAATGAAAGCCAAAGCAACGACTGCCCCTCACTATTGCAAATAGCTAAGCACATTTGTAGTGATACTGGGGGTATTCAAGCTGGAATCTCTCTGAATATGGAATTGTTTTCAGCAATGAAAACCGCTTCGAAATGAGCATGACACAGCAAATTTGGCTATCAAATCTAACCAAGAGTCTCTGATCGTCCCTGCATTGCGCCAGATATAACTTGTTATTTGGAATGTGTATGACAAGAAATTCCTCAATAGTATATGCGTTAACTCTATGGCCCTGTTTACATGCAAACCCACAAATAGCGGGCAATATGCGGTTGGAGGTAAAACTCGGTTGGTTTTTTTTATGTGTAACATCTTTCCTCTCGGTTGCTGGAATTAGTGGTAGAGATTTCGTGAAAAGAGGACAGAAATGCGTAACAGGAAACCGGGGAAGCACACGCTATTTGATTTGACCAATGAGCGGTGGTGTCGATCGACTTGGCCTGTCCCCCTTCCCTTTATAGTTTTTCTACTAATGATGACCTGCTTTGGGCAGGGAAGGGCCAACACACTAAAATACCAATCCCCATGCTAGTCCAATGGTGCCCTTTATTGGATGATATGGGGTTGATGTTAGGGGGATCGTTTTGGTTACTGTTTGATTAGAAAGTACAAGGACTCGACACCCCCAGGTGCCCCCCCAGACAGCATTTTGCCAATAGCTCGACACTTGAGCCTCTCAATCCACTCGGACCCAGCTCATTCGATCTCTCTGCCTCCATTGTATATTCTTACTGAATTTCTTGCTCATAGGGTTATTCTTTGTATTTTATTTCAACGTTTTAAACTTTTTTAAATCTGTAATATCTTGAAATGTATTTGAGTCTCTGCTTTGAGATTTGAACCACAGGTATCCCTTGGCGAGACCCATCCATTTATTCACTTAGCCTCTTCTGGTAGGTCTGGGGGGGGGGGCTCCAGCAAAAAAAACATCCTGTTCCCAAGTTATTCCTATGGGGTTGGATAAAAATTTTGCCCCCCTTTGGAATTGAGCTAGGGTGTGGATATTTGGAGGTTCGATAGTATTACATCGTATCACGAGATATACGATATGATGATGAGATACGATCCCCACTACTATTTTATTTAACTATTTTAAACCTTTTAAAATCGCAATAACTCTGAGGTTTTTTGATGACACAATCGGAATATTCAAGACCCATCCATGTGACCTATCTGACTAAGTCCTCAGCTAGCTACTACACCATAGTTATTACAAGTCTCCGCTCTTCCTCAAATTGAACTAGAATAATTTTTTTTTGATAAAAAATTGCTTTACTAATTGTATTAATTGAATAAAATTTGCATCAAAGATATAATTATTCGATAGAAAATTATTTCCAATCTTAGCCGATTAAAGTTTTCACGATTTAAGTTACTATTGCATATTTACCACGATAACATGTCAAATGTTACACATCATATGCAACTACTGTAAGGCTCGTTTCTTTTTTTTTCTTTCTTTTTTGCAGCTTGTTTACATGAGAATCTGATGATTGGTTGATAGATTCATGTGACTATACAGTGTAACCACAGAAACATTCAGAATACTGATTGCAATGATCGTCCAACATCTTTGCTATTGTCTTATTTAAAAGCCACGTTGCTTCACACTTTTTTTTTTTTTGCGATGGATGACCAGACAAAATTAATAATCTACAATCAGATCCTTGACTCCCATATACATTATTTCAAAATTATAATTTGATTTATTAAAAGTAATTTATTTACTATGACGCTAAAAATGATAAATTCAATGTTCTTTTAAAATTTGTTTGTGTGTAAAATTAAGCTTTAATACATTGTAATGTTTTTATACAATACAAGGTTTTTTTATTACAAATGTATATTGAACTTATTAGATACTGTCAAAAAAAATTCTTCATTTTGCATTCTAGTTTCTTACTTCAGCTACACAAAGAGATGCAGATATAAAACTTATGATAGTAAAATTTTAAGTTTATAATTTATTTATTATAAAAATAAAAATTATAACTTAAAACTTACACACAAATTCATTATACAGTAACATTTAAGATTTAATCCATTGGAATATTTTTATATAAAATTACAATATTTTCAACTTTTCAGATATTGTCAAAAAATTAAATAAATAAAATCTCTACATTTATTCTGCATTCTTGTTTATTACTTTGCTTACACAAAGACATTTAGGCATAAAACTTTAGATGATAAAATTTTAAATGTATGATTTATTTATTATGAAGTTAAAAATGGTTATTTCAAGTTACTGTTTAGCTTGAGTGTAAATTTTTCATCCATTGGAATACTTTTTATGTATGTATTGTTACAGATATTTTCAACTTATTAGATGTCGTCAAATAATGTAAATAAATGAAATCTTAAGATTTTGCCCCATTCTTTATTTTCTTGTTTTTTAAATTTATTTTTAACTTTTCATATCTTATTCTTAATTTCTTCTGTCATCCAACATGCAGATTCTTCAAATCTGCTTTGAACAAACGAATCTCTGTCGCAATGCATCATGGGAAAATTTGAAAACAAACCCGCTTTTATCTCTATTTGCTCTACTCCCAAGCAGGTCCAAAAATTGTACCCTCTTTTCAAACAGGTAAAATGTTGGCTCGTCATGTAAATGGGTCTAGAGAGGATTAATGCTGGTATTTTGCGGGCAATTTTTGTCCATGTAAATGGGGCCTAAGTGTCAATTCTCGGCTAAATAACAGCTTGCATCAGGAGCCAGATACGAGTCCATGCATTATTGACTTTTTTGTTCGTGTAGCTTTTTATTTTCTGAATAAAACATTCAATTCCAATGATAATATTAGCATTTTGTTACACTACAAGTAGTATACTTTAAGTAGTACATCCCATTTACTAATTTGTAACTTATTCGGATAACTTCTTCTTGGCCCGTCAGTTTTTATGTCATAGAGTGTATATGTATGAATTGACAAAGATTCACAATGAATAATTTCAAGTTATAGTCATTTAAATATAGTAATATATATAAACATACCTGTTTATTCACATTGTTTGGTGTTGCACCAAAAACTGGATTTGTCTCATATATTAAATCATGATCTGCATTTTCTGGTTCATCACAACTAAGCTACAAATACATAGAGATAAGACTAAGTTAAATAACAGAAAAAAAGACAAGGTAAAATTGAAGTTTACAGAAGAATAAAATAATCAATAAATGACAAAATAAAAAACGAAATGTCCTTCACAAAAGAAAATTTTGACAATCCTAAAATCAGATAAATAAAAACATTCCTTGAAACAAAATAATAGTTTAGCTATAGTAACTGTCTTCTGCTTCATTCAAAGAATAAATGCTTCTACACAAGTTTTTTTTTAACTACCTCATCTTTGATTTTATTTGTATGGACTGAAGATGAAGTTATTAGGTAATGTTTTTTTTTATTTCTAATGGGCTGCGAATTGGTGTTTTTACCATTGCAAACCTAGTCCATTCCCGGAAGTCGGAATCTCTTTTTAGTGTGCCAACATGTAGACAGATACCAATCGCCACAGGTAATTTTGACGCCCAGTTTCCTCCCTAGGGAGGCACCTGAGCTCTGATGATACGAATCTGTACTAAGATTTAATTTTGACGAGAGCACCCAAGCCAAACAGACACTCTAGGGATCTTTTACATGCCACATAATCATACGACACGGCCGCTGTCGATTTTCTGCATCATGAAAATCTACCGACTTAGGCCGGGGTCAAAGCTGCAATCTTAGGTGCAGAAGGCCAGCGACAAACCAAACATGCCACCCAGTCGGCCATTAGGTAATGTTGCTTAAGCAAATACATAAAAATACCAACTTCACTTAAAGGGTTTCAAAACATTCATAGTAAATTTTGAATTATAACAAGGAAATATCAATTGATTTATTAGTAATGTAAGAATAAAATTTGCACTATGATAAACTATCCCACATACTACTTCTCTAAAGCAAAAGATATTTTAATCAAGTACAGGGCCGGACCGTGACCTTTGGGGGCCCTGGGCTAATGATACCTGATACCCTAAATAATTTAAAATGTTGCTATTTTCCTAAAACACTTTTTGTGGGGGGGGGGGATTTTAAATATGCGAAACTCTCTCTGAAGGGTTTTTTTTTTTAATTTCAAACAATTTAAATACGTTATAGACAATAACATAACTTGCAAAAAAACTTTTCTACACTTCTGTGTTGCAAATGCTTTCATTTGCTCATCACATTTTAAGTCTTTAGTGATATAAGTATTAATAGAAAGAAGTGGTAACTAAGTATTTGCCATTGTTGTTCTATATTTCTATATAAGACATTTTAGAGAATGCACGCTTCACTACTAATAAGGAGCGTTACAAAAATCTTTAAAATGGTATACAGATTTTAAAACCGCGTCAACAAGTTTCTTTGCAAAATTAAATTTAACAAATCAATACAAGTATAGGACAGATCAGTTTTGTTTCAGATAAGTTTTGAGTTGAACACCTTCATTTACTAAATGTTGATCTAAGTCATCTGAATAGGGAGTACACTCTCCAGGTCGACTTCCTTCTTACTTTGATCTTGCAAATCCATCAAAAATTTAAATATCTTATTATATTCTGCATATACTTGACTTCTATTTAAATCAAAGGTTAGCTTATCTAACGAAACAATAAGCATGTCCATTTGAAATTTTTTGGTCCCACACAGAGCTTTTTCTGTCGATTTATCTGCAAATTTTGAAATATCCCGTCTCTTGTTCATATCACTATATTCTGTTTCTACACTAGGACCTAATTTTTTGGTTGAGTCTTGATACTCCCTTAGTTTTTTATCTGATTCATGTACATTGCTTATAAATGTTTTAATGACAATAAAATTGTTACTTTCACAAATGTCCTAACCAGGAGTTCGTAAGTTTTTATTAACTGAATTAAATCTTTCAAAAATTTCTTCCTAAAATATAATTAAAATGACAGTTTCGAGTTTTGATGATTTATTTTTAAAAATTACTGCTTTTTTTTTTAAATCAGTTTTTTTTTATTTTCATTGTCCCTAAATGTTTCAAGAATATTCATGTTATTACCATGATTATCTTTTAAGGGTTCAACAGCATCATAATGACAAGACTATCTGATCTGACTTAAATTTTTTAAGGTAAATTTCAGTTTAATTTCACGATTTAGAAGTTCCCACCTACGGGTCGAAGCAGAAGAGAAAACATATATTTGTTGCACTAAATCAAAGAAGTTCACTATTTCAGTTTCAACCTTAACTGATTCTGCACCAACCAGACTAAGAGAATGTGCAGCACACGGCACATCATTAGCAAATTTTTTTATTTTTTTTAGAAGAGCTTGCACACCATTATATCGACCAGACATATTGGCAGCATTGTCAAATGACTGTCCCCTACAATTATCCAATGGCAGTCCATTTGTTTCTAAAAATTCTTGTAGAGAATTAAATAAGTATAATCCAGTGTGACTACTATTCTTTATTAATGAAACATCTTGTACACACTTATTCCCGAAAACAATATCGTAGTACAATAGCAAATTGGTCATTGTGGGACAAATTTGGGATTGAATCCATCCCAATGGAACAATACTTTGTGTTAACGTTATTTGAGTTGTAACTGTTTTAATGATTTGCTTGCCCATGATCTCCATTATTTGCTAATATATCGATTTGATAAGTACGATATTAACAATTTTGTTCGTAGTTCTCGCGCTTCATAATGTTCACAAACGAATGGGTCGAACTCTGCTGGCAGTTCCAAGGCACCCATAAAATTATTATTATGAAGAGAACCAAAAACTTCCTCGGTACTTCTAAATGCTAAACCTCTTATAGCGAAATACTGTACTACCGTAATAACACGTTTGAGGACATTGTGGTAATATTATATAGTGCATCTTTTCTTAGTTGCTCCTGTAACTGTTTATCTAACAAGGGGAGGGCATGACTAAGGAAATTCATTTGGAAATGGAATTTTCTGTAATAGTAGTACTCCTTTAGGGTGTTGAACCATCACTATAATAGCGCCGAACAGACAAACAGTTCCCGAGTAAATAGCCTTCGAAATTCGTACTTAGCTTATACACAATTTAGTGTTTTTCAGCTCCAGCGATGCAGTGGCATAGGTGGTAGTGAACCTGCATTCCACGCGGTCTGTCAGGGTTCGAGTCGCGCGATCGATTTGATTTGCTTTTTTTTTCAATTCATTTAATTATTTTTACGATTAAATAAATTTATTTAAAAAAGGCTTATTAAATATTTTATCCAATTATTTTATATTTTAAAAACTAAAACAATTATATAATTATATAAATATTTATATTATATTTTATAAATATATCAAAATATTAATTTATTATAATATTATATTAATATAATATTATTAATAAATAATATTTATTATAAAAATATATTATATAAAATAATATTTAATATAAGTATTTTGTATTTTAAAAAGTAAAATAATTACAAATAGTTTTATAATTTGATAAAAACTAATTTTATAATATGTAAAATTTATATATTTTTTTTTACAATTTTTTTATAATTATATAAAATATTTGATAAAAAAAAATTATTTAGTTGTAAAATAATTAAATGAATTGCAAAAAAAGCAGGTCTATCACACGACTCGAACCCTGACCAATCACAAAAAAATGCAGGTGCGCTATCTCCTATGCCACTGCATCGATGGAACTGATTAAAACTTAATTGTATAAAATAAATTGTATAGTATGAATTTCGATTGCTATTTTCTCCCAATTGACTGCCCATTCGGTGCTATTACCATTGAGGGTTAAACATCCTAAAGCAGTGGTCTTCAAACTGTGTTCCACGGAACCCTGGGGTTCCACAAGGCAAACTCAGGGGTTCCACGAGTCACAAAAAGAAATCTAGCACAAAAAGAAATCTAGAAGAAATAAATATGTATGAAAAATGCATTCCCGTTCTCTATGAAGTTTATAAGTTACAAGTATCTAAAACTCATCACCCCCCCCCCCATTCATTAAAACTGAAAATTTTATTTATATATAATAACTTTATTTTGTAACACTTTTTAAACATTATAAAATAATAAAAGAAAAATAAAACGTTTAATTTATATATATATACTTTCTACTAGATTGTGAATATTCTATTGTTTACTATCCTGCGTTCCACGAAATAATTTTATACTTGTTAGTTAGCACAATGTCTTGCAAACTAAATAGTTTTCTAATGGAAAATGCACCTTTTTTTACATTTTTGAAAAACAACACCTATAATGAATACCTTTTTAAGTGCTTTTACATGAAGTGACAGTAACATGTTGACCTACTTTAAATATTACTTTGAGACATATTCTTTGACGAATGTGTTTGGAATTGGGTTCCACAAAAACACTTTCTAGTTCAAGTTGTTCCACGAAAGCCCTTTCAAGTTCCAGGGGCTACACAAAAGCACCTTCAAGCTCTAGGGGTTCCCTGAGTTGAAAAAGTTTGAAGACCACTGTCCTAAAGGAGTACTGATCTCGCCCCCAAATGAATTTCCTTAGTCATGCCCTCCCCTTGTAAACAAGACTTATTTTCTTTTCGTGTCAACCAAACTTACACTGAATGTTTACGTTCAATAGAATTTTCCTGTTTTTCTTAACAACTTGTTAAGTGTATCCTATCAGAGAAGTCAAATGTGTATTGAGAATTTGTTTTAGAAAAAAGCTTGCAGGTCAAACAAAAAACACTACCAATACTAGTTGAATAACATAGCTAAGATCTTTCCAGCACCTGGCCATTTTTAAGTTTTTTAATGAAATGGTTATTCGAAAATGATCCCTTTTGTCCTTTGTATTCTCTTATCGAAACAGAATATATATTGTTTGGATTTTTATTTTGAAAATAACTCATTTCATGTGAAAGGATACAATCAATAAAATTATTACTTAGTGATTTAGGCCACGAACCCACGTCAACATATTTCTCAAACCCAACATTGCCTAAACACTTTCGGTTGGGGCATTACTGATATTTTCTGGCTAAACAATATCTTTTTCAAAAGGCTACTGGTCATCAAGATCTTGCATATTTTCCTAATTAATATTTGCTTGTTGTGTTTCTCCGTTTTCTTTGGCTAAGTTCCTTTCCCTTTCACTTCAATGGTGTAACGTACACCCCAGCGACCCCGCATTGCGGGAGGCCCCAAGGTTCTAGGGGGCCCAAAACCTATGCTATGCTATGGTTTTTCAATCCTTTGTAAGATCCAGTTTGGTGCCCAAAACCTGATTGCACAAAAAAAAATGGCTACAGAAAGTGAAACTATGTTTGTATAAGTATTCAATGCTCATTAGCACCGTCCTATGATACAGCCTCAGTCTATTAATTATTAATTTCCGTGTATTCGGTGGAAGGGTGGAAGAACAAAAATAAATTGTGCTCTTGCTCTCGAAAATAAAAATAAATTTTGTATGGTGTTTCGGATATTTTTTAAATGTATTTTTTACTGGTTTATTATTTTATTACTATTTTGATTGTAAACATCTTTTTCTGTTTGTTATCTTCAATGGGGAACGGGGGACCCCAAAACCCAAGGCTGCAGCCCATTAAGCCCATACGTAGATCCGGCCCTGATTAAGTATCACTAATGCATTCTTCAAAATCTTATTTTCTATCACGAATAGCATTACATATTTATAAAGAATGTTTACATAACAATTCCCCAAACATTTTACACTAAGAAAGTCAACATCATTCCCTAATAAATATGTTAATGAAAGTGTGATTATTTGAAAGAATAAATTCAACCCATTAGCACTTGCCCCTTTTAGGAATTTTTCACTCTTCAGTAAACATTCAGATATGGAACATTTTCATTAATGGTACCGTGTACAGCAAGATATAATTCAACAAATGTGTTAGAGATTATAATTATTCAAATAAGTTAGTCTATTAACAGTAGCATCTGGTTTACAGAAAGTTGATGATTTAAATATTTGAGACTATAGCATATACACTGCAGGCCATTAAAACTACAACTCCAGGTAGGAGACCAAAAAAAAATTATTGTACACACACACATATATATATATATATATATATAACAATTAAATTTGTCTGCAATTTGGGTATATACAGGTCCAAAAATAGTACTGCCACCTTTGACAGAACAACTGCCACTTTTGACAGGTAAAATGGCAGTAACATGGTTAGGCAGTGCCAAAATGGGCTTGGATGACAAATATGGGCAAGTCATTTCTTGCTGCTTCAAGTCTATGCCATACTTCATAAATCAAAGTCGCAGAAGAACAGTAGTGGCCCAGTATCTCATATAGGTTCAACCAGATATTTTCAATAGACGAGAGATCTGGAGAACATGATGGCCATAGCAAGTCCATGACAGTCTATGCTGCTCCTGAGGTTATAGTACTAGTCGATAGTTGTGCTGCAATCAAGTTCACTTTAATGACTCGGAGTTCGTGATGAGACTGTACAATCCTGCAGGGTTGACCTGACATGTATATCTTCTCAAGGCTCCGTGGCATTGGAATCCAGCATGGCGTTCAGTATGATCTTCCTGAACCACTCAATTCCATATTTGCATGGAAGTCGTTAGATTCCGACGAATGTCGAGTAGCATCATCATGGAACGGTAAACTGCACTCTCAATATTCAAACGATCCTACTGATATCAAATTCTGACATATGTTAATAAAACTTTTTCCTTTTACACAAGGTGCATAACATGGTCATTTCACAAGCAACAAACTTTTAATGTGATTTCTGTATGAAAAACCTGTTCTGTAACTTTCCTTTTATACAGAGTTTGAGCTGCCACTTCTCCTTCCAGTGTCATTCGATTGTGCTCAAATGCTAATCCTTTACATAACTTAAGATTTCTTTTCATGCGAATATGATTTTTGATCATCCCCCCATCCTGATGTTGCAATTTTAATGGCTAGTAGTGAGTATGCATTTATATAAGGTGAGCCAAAAGTCTTGAATTCAATTTAAAAATTCATTACAAAATAACCATTCTACATGATAATGTAACTTTTATTTCATTGGATAGGACAGTTTTAGTAGTTTTATTGTGCAGTATATGGCGTGGGTGCTCCTTCAAGAGTGACTCGGGGGAACATTTGAACATCATCTTTTGCCGAAATGGCGTTGATTCGAGATAAAGTTCAATGCTTGCTTTGGTTTCATGCAACGAAATCGATCATTAATGTTCAGTGTAGATTTCGACGCTGTTATGGTGTAACAGGTCCATCCGCGAACCTTCTACTAATCCTCTTGGGGTAAAGTTATTCTTTTTAACTGTATGTCCTATTGAAAACTTTCTCTCGAAAAAGACTTGATTTATTCAAATGAGTTGTTCTATTTAAGCGTTGACATTTAGGTACGCGATGTTAGTCGACGAATAGTCGCTGGATGGTCGATTATTGATAATTGTAGAATAAAAGTGATAAAATGGTGCTTAAGATTTACGACCGGAGGTCGTACAAATAAGAGAGACAATTACGGTGAATTCTAGCGTAGAAGTCCAAAGTGCTCCTAGAGTAAGTGGAGTAAATTATAGTTATATGTTAAGTAGCCTATAGCCGAGCGATTGCTCTTCCAATTATTTACTTAGAGTATTTTTTACCTTTAAGTGTGTTGATTAGGTAAAAGTGATGAATAAATTTGTATAACTGATCTTTGCTTGAACCCTCAAACATCAACAACCGCTAGTCGGTCGTTACAATCGAAGCAAACCTCCTGATACAAAAGCAATAAAACGATGGTATGAAATGATAAAAGAAATAGGCAGCATTCAAGATCTTCCTAGAGAAGCAATGCAAGAGAAGCAACTATTGAACTTAACACTTGGCGGGAACTGGAATACCACTTAGACATTCTGCAAGCTGCCAAGGGGGCACATGTTGAAATATATTGAGG
Organism: Trichonephila clavata; assembly: GCA_019973975.1. Taxonomy (NCBI): domain Eukaryota; kingdom Metazoa; phylum Arthropoda; class Arachnida; order Araneae; family Nephilidae; genus Trichonephila; species Trichonephila clavata. Next base: position 33,465 of record BMAO01039107.1, on the reverse strand, counting down.
TAAATGGTCTCATAAAAAATTCATAATACCTACAATATATCGGGGGGAAAACATGTCTAATTATAACAGTTTGAGCACAATATATACTTATAATTATAATTGAATGAACCAAAAGTTTTGGTTCACTCAATATAAATATATCAAAACATTGCAAAGAAATTATTCAAAATGAATTTGTATAAAAACGTTATATACATATTCATAAGCACAATATTGGTTGTAGATTCATTATTGAATGAAAGTACATGTAATTTATCCTTGAAAAAGCTTAAATGAATTAAACAACCAATTATAAAAGAATTTAGAAAAGATAATTAATGCACTAAAAGTGAAAATAGAAGCTAGGTATGGACTGCATTCTAACACAAGCTGATAAGTTTTCAAAACATTCATTAAGCTAATTTAATCTTAAAATGAAAAATAAAATAATGAAACGAAAAATTTAAAAAAATAATAAACATTAACAAATATTTCACAACAACTGAAAACAATTTCTGACCATGTTATTTGCCATTTTAATATCTAATAGCCTCAACAGATTTAATTTAATGGAACTATTACTCAAAATCTTTTTGAAGAATCTTTAAATATATACCATTGAAATGTTTAAAAGGTGTTTTTGTTTGCAGAAATGTATAGACATCTATTTATTTTATATTTACTTCCTTATATATGAAACATGCAATGATATAAAACACAGTTAATTAAAAAATTTCATTGTAAAAATATAATTTTAATAAGCTTAGTGAATACTTTTTATATTTAAAAATTGTTTAATGCAAAATTTAATAAATTGCTATTAAATTCTTTTTCTGAAGTGTGTATTTCTTAAAAAAGATTTTATTTTAAAGGAATTATAGAAGTCACACACAACAAAAAAATGTTTGAAATCAATGACAGTAAAGAAGGATCAATAAACTATCAATAATTTAAAATGTATAAAAAAGTTAAAAATAGGAAATGATTTTAATAAATAAAATATTTCAGGATTACTATCATTAATGAAAACCGTTGTTATCCAAGGCACAATTTCCAACAAATAAAATAAAGGTGATTAATTAATTACTTTTGATACTTGCTCGCAACCACATAGTGCATATCAAATATGCATATAAAATTCATTTAAAAATCATAAAAATATGGTGTGCATACCCACAGCACAAAATTATGATGCTCCTAGAAAACAAATTACCTCTCATAATAATTAAGATAAAAAGAAAATTGATTTTAAATATATTTAAAATTCCATGAAATTTAGTTATCTTAATTTTGATAGCAATCAAAAATTTAAGTAAGAGGGCAAATCATTTAACAACCGCAAGTCATTTAAATGCTCGCAGGGCGAGAATAAATGTGGCAAATATTATTTTTTTTGCTACAAAAATTTATCATCAATAAAATTAATAGTTCATGTGAACACAGTTTTTAAATGTCAATCTACAACAGAACCAATTAACACAAATGTATACTAGATAATCATCTAATGCAAGTTGCCTGTAAATAAAATACAAATGTGCAGGTATGAATATTTCACAAAATTTAAAATATCACATAAACCAAAGTGTGCATTTTAATCAAGACACTTTTTGCTTACAGCAACTAGTTGTTAACTGTATAAACACAAATCATATATATTAATACTAACAACATTTCTTGCAAAAATGCTTTAAATATTCTTTAAAAAGTAAGCGTATTGCATTTAAACTCTTAAAACTTTTTACAAATAAATGAGTTAGGTCATAACATTTTGGATCTTTTTACAGTATGAAAAATACATATTATTAAGCTTTCAAAGCATAAATTGTTAATAAAATTAATATTTTTTTAATTATTTTTTTAATGTTGGCCCCTCTTCAAAACTACACAGAAAAGAGTGGTTTAATATCCAAAGCTGAAATTTCTCCAAAGAAAAAAAAACCTTTCCCATTTACCTTACAAATTTTCCCAGAAACTTTAGGGTATCATGTTAATTAAAAGAACTGAACATTGTAGACGTATTTAAAAAATATTTGGAATGGGTGCAAATCACATAAAAATTCAGGAGTCTGAATACACAAAGTTTAAGCTCTAAACAATTTTTATCTAATCATTTTTTTATCAACATTCAAAATCTATAAGTATTTTCTCACATGTTCTATAAAACTTACTTTTAGTGTTCAAATATAGAGAAATTTACTTACTGCTTTTATTTTCTTCTCATAATAGCAAACATTCTTTTCATTACTTTTTGTAAATTTTATTTCACTTGCATCAAATTCGCTTTCTAAACAAGAATCTCTCTTCTTTATATGATTGTAGCATCTGCAGTCTGAAGAATGAGAGCTTTGAAACACTTCATCAAGATGACTTTCTTCAGCAGCTAATAAAATATGCTTTAATTGCATCAGTTCTTCTTGAAGATTTTGAAAGTGTAAACAAAACTCTTCAAAACTAGAGTAGATACTATCAGTACAAAAGCTGCTATTTTCAGTTTCAGAAGCCAGTTGCTGGAACTGGGTATTTCTTACATAAATTTGGCTATGTAAAAGGCATCGTTTGGTTTTCATGTATATTTTTTGAAGGCATGATTTCAAAGTTTTATTTTCTTCAAGGCAATTGTTATAATTCTTTTCACCGAAATGAATTAATTCAATAACAGATGATAACAAACCTTCTCTAAAATCTAAATGCTCACTACAAAACTTGCAGTCATCGCATTTTAAAGCATGCAAACCATTAGTAACTTCAAGTATGAGGTCTATATTGGAACTCGCTTTTTCCAGTTTTCTTTTACATTTTTTCTTAGAACTTTTTAGTTTCAAAACATCAGAACTGATAATTTGCATTAGAGATTTCTTTTCTTCCACATTTTCTTCAGCTTGTTTAATTTTATCCCATAAAAAACTATTGCAGGTTTTATGACTTTCAAGTGCTGAATCAACAATTTCACTTTCATTTTCATGACCACTTAATGAGGAGGAATCACATGTGGAAGTGCAATCTTCAATCAAAGATTTGACTTCGTCAACCTAAAATCGAAATAGAAAATATTTAAAGAATTTATCTGAAAGCATGTTTCTTTCTTAGAATAAAAATTCGTATTAACAGAATTTTTTTAATATAAATTTGTTCACTGTAAACTGATTTGGTAAGCATATCAAAAGAATAAAACATATAAATATATCAATATTAATATTTTTTTTTTTTTATTCACTGCAGCTTAGGACTACAAACTAAAAGCATTAATTGATCTAAATTAGGAAGGCTTTTAAGAAATCAAATTAGAATTATTTAAATAAGCAGCCAAAAAATTTATGTAACCGTACTTTAAATATGTATTATAATAATGTTAAGTATTTTTTTACTGATGTTTATAAACTAAGATAAATAATTATAATAGTATTGAAAAATATTTAGAAAGCCAGCACTTTATATTTAGTTTTCTAAAGCCAAAAAAATCTGAAAGAAAAAAATAGGCATTGTAAATTCATTCTAAATTTTTTAGTTTTTCAGATCATAGTTCTGAGAAGAAATGTTTAAATATTGTCACAAACTCCCATCTTCTTAAAGCGACAGCAGCGCCACCGTTGTAAAAGGAACTCAATGATTCAGAATTAAAAATGGACGCGTAGAAGGAACATATTGAAACTACGCGGTAGAAACTAAAATTGATATAGATGCTTAGAAATGTTATTTGTTTAGATTAATTAGTGTCGTGTAATGTCCCGAGTATTATTATTATGTGTGTTGTAGAAATTAAAACCATATAAAATTCACAAAAGGACTTTTTATTCATGGACTTTGACTTGAATCAATGTGTGGCAGCCCTCCATTGACAAGGTAAGCCATTTTACCTTGAATGTTTTATTCATTTTAAGTAACAAAAAAATGAAATCTGGCGCCCGAACAGGGACTGCCACTTAAAAAAGTACTTTGTGAACATTTTTTATTTATATGTGCAAAAGAATAACTTTTATATGATATTTTGCATGCTTGAAAACAAAAGACTCTCGCACATAATAATCTTTTGAGAAATTGATATATTTGATATCTATACAATTATTGATATAAATTTCACGATTTAAAATAACTTTGTATAGACTGAAGTGAACAAAAATGGCTTTACAATCTCCAAGTCAAATTGATTCAGATGAATTAACACTAAATAAATTGAAACGTAAGCGCGGTTGTTTACGAGGAGCAGTAACGAAACAAATAACAAAACTCGAAAGTGACATCTTTTAGCCAGACATAACAGTCGAGGATTTAGAAGAATCTATCGAACTTTTAACTGAAAGGGGCGAAGAATTAAAATTAATTGACTCCCAAATTGAAAGTCTGATTCAAGTTGATGAAATAGAAGTTGAATTTGAAAGTATTGAAGATTATAAAGAAAAAATAACCAGAACGCGATTCAAAACACGAAAATTAATTCAAAAAATTAGTAAAGGATCCAACGCTAATAATTCTTGGCAAGATAGCAATATATCTCTAAACAGCTCGAGCCAAAACGAAACACAAACAAATGAAAAGGAACGCATCAAATTACCAAAATTAACTATCCCTAAATTCTATGGTGAAATTAGTGAATGGTTAAATTTTTGGAAGCATTTAAATCTGCCATTCATGAGAATGAGATGTGTACAAAATTGATAAATTTAATTATTTAAGATCATTTTGGGAGGTTCTGCATTTAGCTTAATCGACGGATTAGAATTAACAGCCGAACATTATGATCACTCAATTGATATTTTGAAGCAAAGATTCGGTAATAAAAAAGTTTTAATTAATGTACACTCCCATCGATAAACTACTCCAAACCAGCCCATTAAAAAACTCTAATGATGTCAAAAGTTTTCGTAGCCTCTTTAATCATATACAAAAAAAATATTAGAAGTTTAGAAAGTTTATCTGTAAAAAAAGATAGCTATTCCAGTATTTTGGTTCCCATTTTAACAAAATTATTGCCACTTGACCTTCTTTTGGAGTATAATAAATCACCGAGTAATACTTCTGATTGCGAAATCGACATACTAACAGATTTTTTGTCTTCACAACTCACTGCAAGAGAACGAACCTTTTTAAATATACACAATTCTATTCCGGAAATGAAACCTAGAACAAAAATGAATCATACTGAATATCGGCGCCAACCTACAGCATCAATGTTAATTAATGAGTCTGTTCCGTCTAGGAAAATTGAAAACGATCAGATTTGTTTATTTTGTAAATCCAATAGACATTCTGCAGTTTCTTGTATAAATAATCATTTAAGTTTGGAAGAGAAGGTAGAAATATGTAAGCGAGCTGGTTCTTGTTTTAGGTGTTTGAATCATAAAAATAAAAAACAACATCTTTCTTCGTCTTGTAGGGCAAATGTTAAGTGCGATTTATGTTCTGGGAGACACGTGACTGTAATGTGTATGGGAAAAGGAAAAGCGCGGGAGGATTTTTCAAAAACAGAAAATAATGACAGCGCGTTGAGTAATGCTTCTATTAGAAAGCGAGTGATGTTACAAACGATTATTGTTAAGATCTCAGGAGCTAAACAAAAACATATGATTAGATTAATTATAGATTCTGGCTCATCAGGTAGTTACATTTCAGAATTCGCAGCGCGTAAATTACAATTAAAGGATATAGGACATGAAACTGTTGTGCATGGGTTGTTTGGGGGATTGCAGAAAAAAAGAGAAACATAAAAAATATGTAATTAATCTGAGTAATGTAGATAATAGTTTCGATTGCGCGCTTAATGTAATGGAACCAAAAAACTATTTGCGCACCGATTCCAAAACCAGAAAATATGAAACTTATAGAAGAATTTAAAAATTGTGGAATTGACCTTAGTGATTTAACGGTAAATGAAAACTTCTGTTTATATGAAAGTAACGTTAATGAAATCCACGGATTGATAGGTGCGGACTATGCAGGGAAACTGTTTACAGGGGAAATTAAGAATCTGCCAAGTGGACTCGTTGCGATGAATACTTATTTCGGATGGACTATAATGGAGAGAATGGGGGAAGGTTGCAGCGCTAGTGAAGTTCTTTTATCGCTTCATGTTAGTGATTTGAAAATTTATGACCTATGGTCACTTGATTCGCTGGGAATTAAGGAACAGAGTATTTCCCAGTCGAAATCGGAAATTGAGGAAGCGGTGAAGGATCATTTTGTGCGTTCGTTAAGAAGAGATGACGAGGGTAGATATCAGGTGTCACTCCCATGGTTAGAGGTTCATCCTGAATTATCGGATAATAGAAACATTGCTGAAAGACGATTAAAGTCTTGCGTAAGATCTTTTCAAAAAAGAAATTGTCTACAGGAGTATAAAAATATATTTAAGGAATGGGTCTCTGAGAAAATTATAGAATCTGTTGAACCAGAGGAACTTGCTAGGGAAAAGGGCCATTTCTTACCACATCGACCCGTCTTTAAAGAAAACACCACTCGAATACGCCCAGTATTTGAAGTGTCAGCCAAAGAAAGAAATTCAGGGTCACTGAACGATTGTATTGAAATGGGGCCTAATTATTTGGAATTGATCCCTAAGCTTCTTAACAGATTTTGGTAGGGAAAATATGGAGTGATTTCGGACATACGACGAGCTTTTCTCCAAATAAAAGTTGCTCCCTCTTATAAAAAATTTCTCCGGTTCCTATGGTGGGAGGAGGGTGATCCAAGAAAACTTATTGTTTATTCACATTGTCGTGTTGTTTTCGGAGTGAACGCGAGCCCTTTTTTACTTGCCACTACAATCAGTTACCATTTAGAAAATGCGGACGAATCCCGAAGGGGAATAGCTGCTAAGTTAAGGGAATCTATGTATGTAGATAACTGCGTTGCGAGTGTAAATACTATTGGCGAGTTAAACTCCTTCATTACGGTATCTAAAGAATTAATGGCTTCTGCTCAGTTTGACCTAAGGGGATGGAAACATAATCGACCAGGTAGTAATGAGGAAAATTCAATATTGAACCTGTATGATGAATTTAAGGAAATTGTCTGTCTTGGGACTTAAATGGAATTTATATAGTGATACCCTATCTTGTGAGACCAAAGAGCAAAACCAATACGTGCTTGACAAACGAAACGTATTGTCTATGTTGAGTCAAATTTTTGACCCCATTGGGTTCACGTGTCCCGTTACCCTTGTTCCTAAGTTAATCTTGCAGTATTGTTGGAGGGAGAAAATTAATTGGGACACAGAGCTTCCAGATATTTTATGGAAAAAATTTCTAAAGTGGGCTAATGAGCTAAGTTACCTAAAAGATATAGAAATCCCGAGAAAACTACCTGAACTAAATGAGAGTGCTACTCTACATGTCTTCGTAGATGCTAGCCAGTCTGCTTATGCAGCTTCAATTTTTATAAGAAATAGTCATGAGGGTATCGTTAACTGTCAATTAATGCAGGCTAGGTCAAAGGTAGCGCCCATAAAATCGATTACAATTCCCAGATTAGAAATCCTTGCGTGTACCATAGGAGCCAGAATCGCTTACAATGTGAAAGAAGATCTTAACCTAAAAAACGTGCCAACTTTCTTCTATACAGACTCAATGAATGTGTTATACTGGATAAAGAAACAAGACAATTGGGCTGCGTTTATAGCTAACAGAGTCAATGAAATACAGAAATTAACGGATCCAGAAGCTTGGCGACATATTCAAGGGAAATTTAATCCAGCAGATTTGCCCTCAAGGGGGTGCAATCCTAAAGACTTATTGAAATCCCATTGGTGGGAGGGACCCGACTGGTTAAAACTACCCCATGAAGAATGGCCAGCTAGTGAAATAAAGCCCGATATGGAAATAGTCATTTCCGAGAGAAGAACTATACTCACAACTACTACTTTAGACCTTTGCAGATTTACATTTTTTCAGAAAATATCTTCTTTTAACAAAATCGTAAGAATAATGGCATATGTCATCCGATTTTGTAAGAATGTGAAAAGAAACCCGATTGACAGGAAAAAGGGAAAATTGGAAACAGACGAAATTAAAGCATCTGAAAAAGTAATTTTGAAGGAAATACAGAGAGAAGTTTTTTTCAGGAGAAGAGAAGTTGAACTTGCGAATTGTGAAAGACAATGATGATCTCCTGCGAGTTGAAACTCGAATTGCATCTAGGAAAGATTTACAGACTTTTAGATTTCCAGTTCTGTTGCCCCACAAGCATCAAATGGTCGAAAAATTGATAATGAGCAAACACATAGAGTTAGAACATGCAGGTACACAGACACTGATATCATGCCTCAGAGAATCCTTTTGGATAATTAAGAGCAGAAAGATAGTGCGAGGCGTGATAAGAAAATACGCCAAGAGTAGAAGATTTTCTGCCCGTCCATTGGAAGCTAAGAGCATTCCTCTTCCAGAAGACAGAGTCAGGGATTCTGCTGTCTTTGAAGTTACTGGCATTGACCTATGTGGACCTTTGTTCCTAAAAACTGACAAAAAGTGCTGGATAGTGCTTGCCACCTGTGCTGTTTACCGAACTGTGCATTTAGAGCTGGTGTCATCTTTGTCCACCGAATGCTTTATACTGGCTTTTCGACGGTTCATAGCTAGAAGAGGACGTCCTTCCACTGTTTATTCTGACAATGGAAAGAATCTTGTGGGCACAGCCAATTTTTTAAAGAATATTGATTGGGAAAAAATCAAAAATTTTGCATCAGAAAAAAGAATTTCCTGGAAATTTAGTCCTGCTGCACCCTGGTGGGGTGGCTTCTGGGAGAGGCTGATAGGATTATTAAAGAGCATTCTGAGAAAAGTTCTGGGGAGAGCTTGTTTGAACGAAGAATTGGTCACTGTGTTATGCGATGCAGAGAGCTTAATGAATTCTCGCCCCTTAACATACCTCTCAGAGGATCCTGATGAACTATCAGCACTTACACCATCTATGTTTCTCCAGGAAATTAGAGAGGTTGGTGTTCCAGATCTGGACATGATAGATTCAAAAAGATTGAACAAGAGGTGTGCTTATAGACTAAAATTGCGTCAAGATCTGCGAAACCGCTTCAGAAATGAGTATCTAGGGATATTGAAAGATTATTCAAAAGTTAAAAGAGAGTCGTTCATTAAAGAAGGTGATCTCGTTCTAATTGGTGATACCAACAACAAAAGAATCAACTGGCCTCTAGGTAAAGTCACAAGGATGTATAAAGGAAAAGACAGAAGAGTGTGTGTAGTGGAAGTGAAAACACAATTTGGAAGTGTTATGAGACCAATTCAGAAACTCTATCCGCTAGAAGTGACTACAGCTGACTCTTTGTCATCAACAGAAAGAGATGTAGAGAATGGTTCTTGCCTCGATCAAGATCAAATTCCTGAGGTTCAAGGAGTGCTTCGTTCTCGTTATGGAAGACTTTTGAAACAAACCAAGAGACTTGATAATCCATAAACTATCATGAACTCGTGATTTTTATCATGCTAATTTTGGACTCATATTTGAACTTTTATGGACTTTAATTTTATTTCTTATAGTTATTTTAATGTGTTTTTTAGTCTTTTTCAGGACATTTATTCTTACTCTTGTGACTGCTGTTTTGGATTCTTCTACATCTTCGAATCCAAAGGTGGGAGAGTGTCACAAACTCCCATCTTCTTAAAGCGACAGCAGCGCCACCTTTGTAAAAGGAACTATATAATTGATTCAGAATTAAAAATGGATGCGTAGAAGGAACATATTGAAACTACACGGTAGAAACTAAAATTGATATAGATGTTTAGAAATGTTATTTGTTTAGATTAATTAGTGCCATGTAATGTCCCGAGTATTATTATTATGTGTGCTGTAGAAATTAAAACCATATAAAATTCACAAAAGGACTTTTTATTCATGGACTTTGACTTGAATCAATGTGTGGCAGCCCTCCATTGACAAGGTAAGCTATTTTACCTTGAATGTTTTATTCATTTTAAGTAACAAAAAATGAAAAATATAAATACTTATTAAAACATTCAAAAAATTATTAATAACTAAGTAGCAAATTACCTCTCTCTGAATATACTCCCAAACCTTATGTTGAGCAACGATTTCATTTTCTAGAAGCTTTAATCTAGTGTTAATTAAATTACACAGTGAATTAACACATTTGGGTTCCCTCTCCTTAAACTGAAAATCTAAAAAAGGAATAAAGACAACTAATTTACTTCAAACATTCAAATGTGCAACACAGTCACCATTGAAATTTAAATGTTAAAGTGTTAATGACTTTCAAAAACAAACTTTAAATATCCAGTATTTTGCAATAAAAATTAAATTACATTCATATATTCAAAAAAAAGACATAAAAATATACTACTTAGGACAGGAGAAAAAAACGACACGTCTGAAAAAATACAGAGAAGGTGTCTATTTTCATTAAAATTAAAAGTAATGCACTAATAATGAAATTACTACATCTAGATCACACAACACATCAACATTAATTACAGCTACAAATTGAGAGTTAGTCAGAAATCTGTCAAACCTCTTCTTTCTGCAATGCAAACCTGTGTCTAGTAAGGTTAGGAATAATATAGAAATCTAACCACATCTCTTGTGATAGATTTTGCTATAAACATTTTTCAATTCTACTTCTTAAACTACAATATTGTCTGTATTTCAAATGGCCTACCTTTTTAAAATAAATTCAACTGGTGAAAAGTGTTTAGTTGCCAAAGGAGAATTTAAACTGCCAAGAAACAATCCAATGATACACAAGCTATAAAAGATTTCATTGCCACATTGAAAAATGACTTCATAGGTAAAATGCATTGAAAAAAAATCACGAAGTGTTGAGTTGATAAAACATTCTCCAGATTAATAAGAGTGATCTGTTGCCTTAAGAAAAATAGTATTCACATCATCACTCCAGAAATATATATATAATGGTTCCCTTTCAATAATGTTTGCATAAGAGAACTTACTTGAACTCCTCCACATTAATGAATGCAATCATCCACTTTAAGATTAAAACAGGACTACAATACTAAGTTGCTCACTATATTCGGATAGTTTGCTAAAAACCTTGAAAATTTGGAAACTCAAGACAGATAATCGATATTAAGAAGTTATGAGAAGCATAACCTTGCCTCAGCCGAAGACCTTGAAACAGGAGATTCTACAAATGGTATGTAAAACGATTCTGTTCGTTGTATGCGATAGACAAACATGACATTGGATTAGTTTGAGAATATCACATAAGGAGTTGATCTCTTTTTGCATTCACGCATCCTGACCTTTCAGAGATTTGTCACACAAAGTATACCTCATCAAACATTACTGTCAACAATCTGCAGTAGAAATTTCGATGTTTTATTTAGTTTATTCATACAGTTGTGAATTAATGATTTATTATCAAAAGCTTTTATCCACTTATTATTAGAACATATTTTCTTTATTTCAATCTGATTGCACAGAAAAATAAATGGGTCAGTTTCTTAGCAAATGCACAGGAGGAAGTTTTGGTACCATAAAATTGGTTAACTCCTCAAATCTGCTCAAAGAATCAATTTGCAACTTAAGTTGCTAGGAAATATCTATCAGGCTATTTCATTTAATGAGCCGAGTAAAATTGATTTGATAGATTGCATGCTTTGTATTTCCTACAATATATATAGTTATTTTATATATTTAAAATTTACAAAAGATTAAAGAAAAATAAGCAAAATATTTGAATTTTACATAAACATACCACTGCAATCTAAATGCAAAGGCAAATCATTTCTTTGCTTTGGAGGGGAAAATTCAGGGTCAGACATAATGTCAACATTGTCCAGATCTGTGCCTAAGGCAGGGTTAAGTCAGTTGTGTCCACCTAAAAAGTTGAAACCATATGCTCATAAAAAGATACAAAAATTAATTAATAATTTCAATATTTGAAAACTGTCTTTCAAATATTCGTTTAACACTCATAAAAAAAACTTATAATCTAAATAAGAGGAAATTTAAAGCTTTTTTTTTTACAGAAACAATCTGATATATATAACATCCCTTTCACGTGATAGTTTATGTTCTATTAATATCTTACAACATTATTTCATCATGCTTAATACTTATAAGTATTATATTTTACCTTTACACAAATATAAACAATTTTAATTCACAACCACTTTGAGTAAGACAGTATAATTATTTAATATTATGTAACTAGCAGAAAAACATTTTCATTTTTTAAAACATCATACGATAACTGGAAAGGACAATTTTATTTTTGTGTGCCAGTTGTACAGTGAAATAATCCCCACTAACTTTTATCAAAAAAAGAAACAAATTGTTAAAATAATGAATTAAAACATTTAAATGCACACATGCTTAAGTTTTTTTAGACAAAACATTAAACTGACCATGGATAAAAGCAAATCATAGAATATTTTGAAACTCCTACCCTTAAATATCTCTTACAGAATAATTTCATTAAAAGCACACAAAAGAATATGCATAATCATTAAAGATAACATTGATAAATACAAGACTAATTTATTCTGCATTCTTTTGTAAATTATCTAAATTTAATTTTTACAGTGCAGTAAATAAAGAAAAACAAAATAATTCTTAACATTATTAAAGGAATACAGAAATTTGAATAAAATGCAGAAACTTTTAGAGTCAATTCAGAAATCAACAAATTAAACAACCTTTATATCAACTTTCAGTTGCAATGCATTTTTTTATCATGCAAACAGGAACCACAATTCAAAACAGATAGTTAACATTGCTTTAACAATAACACAATTATATATCCCAAACAATTATGCTTTAAATAACAAATACACCATCAAGATAAAGCATTGTGGTTCACTTTTGGAATTTTGTTTCAAATGAGATCATTATCATGAAACATTAAATTTTAACTATAAAGTAAATTTTAAAAAAGCAGCATATTAATCAACTTATTAAATTAATTCAAAACAATCCAGTAAATCACAACTTTTCTGCTAAAAAATAGCTTTAATTCAATAATTTACCGTACAATCCAATGTATAACGTGCACTGTTGTATAGCGTGCACCTATACTTTCAAGCAACTTTTAATTTTTAGGAATATTCGGCGCATAACGCACAACACCTTTCTTACGAAGAAATCTGAAATATCTGTTCGCAATGCTCTTATATTTTGAAGTCATTTATCCGAGGCATTATCCCAGATTTTAAAAAAAAATTGTATACTTCCAAGTTCATCAGGTATATCATTTCTTATAATTAAACAGTATTTCAACCTATATTGAAGTCTACTCTTATGCTCATTTCTTTTTATTATTATTATTTTAGTTCTTTTTATACACAGCATATAACGCGCACCCATAAATTTCAATCTCATTTCTTGTGTTCAAAGTGTGTGGTATGTGCCGGATTTTACGGTGTATTCTTCTAACCTATTTAGGTATTAAAAAATGAAGGTGGCATTAATTTTTAATGAAAGAAATTGACTATAGTGAAGGAAATAGACACACTGAAAATTTATTTAAAATTTGCTTTGACGAAAGCAAGTATAAAACAAAGCTAAAACAAACAGTTATCTGTATAAAAAAGAAACACTTGATTAGAAATTTATTGTACTAAATAGTATAACAGATCACATACGTAGTTAATTTTGGCAAGTACGCAAAAGAAAAATAATTTAAACACAATATTTTAAATTTCCTAAATTAAGAATTTTCAAAAAAATTTTGAATTCATTTAAAAATAATAGCTATAAATTATAATAATAATAGCCAAGAACATTATTGCATAAAAGATTGATGTATTATTCAAATTTAAAGTATCGGCAACCAGGGACATTTAAGACTTCTTAATGCCCTGGGCCCCTATACAAAAGTTGGCCCCACCCACATATCTGAAAAAAATAGACATATATAACATGTTGTCAAATGCTTGTACAAACAGTAACCCGAAGTAAATAAATGTTCAGGCCTTACAATATCTCAAACCTTGGTACAAACCAGCTTGACCAACTTCCATCTTTAGACTAAATGAGTAATGGTGTATGAAGATAAGGCCAAAACCTAGTCATGGACAGCGGTCATCCCACATTAACACAGTCATGCCATTATTGTCTGATTGCATATAATTAAAAAATTGCACTGTTTTGGAGAATATATTAAGAAATAACATTTGACTTTTAAAAGTATTCGGATCATGATGTTATTGAGGCTGAGTCAAGAACAAGATATATAAGGCCTTTCACCAAAGTCTAGGCCCTGGGCTCAGTTGGCCCATGCCTTAAGACCTCCCTGTCAGCAACTTATTCCACACACAGCTTCTCTAAATAAAATACATTAGGGAAATTTTCATTTGGAATTTCACTTAAACACTAATGTGTGTGTGTAAACAATGTATATTTTTGTTTATTATTTTATATTTATCTAAATAAACTATAAAAAGTAACCATAAACCATAGGGAGGAAATGTGTCTGTAGTTCTATAGTAAAATTTCCTTTAAATTTCACCTTTTCCTCAGAGACAAACTAAAATTAAAAATCAATTTTAATTTCTTTTTGAAGATTATACAGAACAAACCCACGAAAACATATCCATAATAGAAACTTCATGAAATTAATTCTCACATTTAATTGAACATATATCTGTGCTTTATGAAACTGCATAATTCTCATTTTGTAATGTAATATAATGTAAGGAAAACAACATTAACATATATTTACATAGGAACTTGTTTGAAAGATTTAATAAAATTATTAAATGAGTTTCTAAAAATAAAAAAGTATTATATTTATTCATTTACACAAAAAAAGGAAAGAGAACTGTGAGTGGCTTCTATGCTACAGTAGGGGTCTTCAAAATTTAACGCTTGAGAGAAATATCAATAAATCCACAATGATATGCGGGCTACACGACTGTCAAAAAAATAATGTAGTCAGAAAATTTAAATAAGAAAGGGAGGATTGTTTTACAAGACTACAACTGATTTAAAGGGAAGAGATGATTTTACAGATTTGTATGTATATATACACTGAAGTGCTACTGAATTAGGGATAGCAAGGTCTAAGCAAATTGTGTAGCGCTGCACATTATTTATGCTCAAGTGAGGGCACTGTAATAACTGCTTATATATACCTCATACTGTGGTTGTTGGAATTGCCAGTATGGGTAAACTGCTTGATTTAGATGCCTTCAATCACGGACTAATCGTAGGTGCGTGACGCATAGGCCATTCAATTTCCTAAATCGTCAGACAGCTAGGATTTTCAAGGTCGACAGTGTCAAGAGTATACCAAGAATACATAGGATGGTGGACAAAAAACTGGCGATCGAGCAAACTGCAAAGGATAATTAGACTTGACAGTGCTTAGTGAGAGACAGCTCAGGCGTATTGTACGTAGCCAGCGAAGCCAAACACTAGCTCAAATTACCACCCAGTTGAATGATGATGCCAGTCATACAGTCAATAATGAACTGTGTGCAACGCTGGCTTCACTTTATGGGTTTCGGGAGCCATCTCCCTACAAGAGTACCATTGCTCAATGCTCACCATCGGGCTGCACGTTTTGCCTGGGCAACAGGTCATAGAGACTGGAGTGTAGATGACTGGAAATGAGTAACATGGAAAGATGAGTCTCGATTTTGACAGCTTAACGCCGACGGGAGGCGGAAAATATGGTGTCAGGCTCATGAATCCCTGGATCCTGCATGACAGGTTGGAACTGTACAAGGACATGGTGGCTCAATCATGGTCTGAGGTGTTTTTTCGTGGCACTGTTGGGATCTTTGGAGCTTGTACCAACCTCCATTGATGCAATGGTACGTAGAGTTGCTGGGTGATCACCTCCATCCGTTTATGCTGTGCTGTTATCCGCATGGTAATGGAGTTTTCCAGCAAGACAGCAGTCCCGGTGGGCTACTGGCTGGTTGGATGAGCATTCCTATGACTTTTCTGTCATAAATTAGCCACCTAGAAGCCCAGACTCAAATCCTATTGAGCTTCTTTGGGATGCTTTGGAACAAGGCGTGAAAGGCCATCACACAGCACCAATGAACCTTACTGAATTATAGACAGCTTTAGCCAACATTTGGCAAGTTATTCTCTTTGAACATTTCTAAAAACGTGTTGAATCTATGCCTCTTTCTGTGGCAGCCATTATCAAGGCTAGAGAAAACCAAACTCACTACCAGGTAGATATCCCTAATTCAGTGGCACTTCAGTGTATATTGGTTTCAAAAAAGTTAAATGGAAGTTGAATTAAAATATTTTGGGTGTTAAAAGTCCACTTTTTCTTCTGAAAACTTCTGAGATTTTATGCATAGTCAGATTTTTATATTTAAAATTATTTAAAAAGTATTAAATTTTTAAAAAATTTGTCATTTTAAGAAAATTTTATCTAAAATGTGGATATCAAGCATATTAATAAAATGTCTCAAATATCAAGAATAACAAGAAAAATAGCGTTTTATATGACAAAAAGCAGACAGTGCAATTTTTCCTGAAATTGATTCAGATTCAAATGAAGGGCCACTTCATTTCCAAATATGCCTTTAGCAGGCCAATCGTGGCCATGGGTTGAAGATCCCTATACTACAGAGTATTTCATTTGTGAAATACTATTCTCGTTAAATCTGAGGTGAATCATAAAAGAACCATAAAATTCATGATGCAGATGCAAAAATATCTGAGTTCTTAGTTACATGTTTTAGTAACAGTCAGTTGTATAAAACACAGATAATGGCACAAGTTTATAATGGTCTTTCATACAAAACCATAAACATTCAAACAAAAAATTAACAAAACGCATCCTTACTTAACGATACACTTATCCAGAGTTTTACTTTATCAGCATTGTTGCAAAATTCAGTTGCTTTAATACATTTAGTGTGTTTATGAACATGTGTATATGAGTGCAAATGTGTGTGTACTAGTGTATGTGTGAAAACAGAGATGAAATATTTATTCTTAATTCTGCATTAATAAAGAAAAACAAGTAAATTTATCTGTAAAATATTATGCAGTAAGTTTTTAATGTTTGTTCTTGCAGTGCGATTTATCAAGATGTTGATGAGTAAATATGAAAATGAGAAGAAACAAATGAAATAATAAAAAATTACAATAGCAAAATAATGTTGGCTTTAGTAAATTCAAATGTTTTTAAAATTATTTTTTTAATATATTAGATGGAAGTTTATTAACATTTATTTTGTGATTTTTTCATTATAAAGAAGAATTTGGCAAGTACAAGTGAACAATGTATATAAATATAGATATATGAATTAAAACATTCAAGATACAAAATCTTGTAAAATTTTGAGAACCAAATTTCAATCTGACAATTTCTTTTGGAACTATGATCAATATAATTGAGACAATACTTTGAATAACTTACATGCCTTGAGAACTTATTTTTCTCAAACAGCTAAAAATATGTTTATAATTTTTAAGCTAATCTTGTAAAAATAATCTATTGACTCAGGTTATTTCTTTAAATGTAATGTAGTTTTATTTATTTATCTAGATTTTGTAGATTATTTCATTCAAATATCTAGGTTGAGTTTATCCTTCTTAATCAGTAAGCAAATCACACATGATTACCCCTCCCCCTCCTTAAACTCAAATTACAGTCATCCATGAAACAGATTTACCTTTAAATAATGGTTAAAATTGCTTTTATGTGCTATATAAAAATGAGAGTATAGAATATATATATATTCATTTGTAAAATTGCAAGTTTTCAATTTTGGTAAAGTCCACTGAAAGCTTTTACTCATTTAATTTGTAGAAATTAAAAATAATTATTTTTTAGTAAGGAAAATCAACGAAAATAAAAATGCGTGATTTAAAAAAAACTAGCTTCAGAAGAATAAATATATTGATTTATTCAATGTTAAATTACAATAATAATACATATTTGAGGAAATGTTTGCATAAATCTCTCAATGAAAAAGGCAAATAATTATAGAAAATGCTTTTAAGGCTAGATCAAACATCTTCTGAATATCTCCTAAAGTAAAAAGAACATAATCTAAATGTCATCTAAATTTTTAAAGGCAAATTGATAAATACAGTAGTAATGAATTCAATGAATAATGTGATGTAATGCATTTTATTCATGGTAATGTAAAACAAAGAGATATAAAACACAAAATTAAATTTTTTGGACTAATAAATTATATAAACTAAATATCTAGAAAATATTATATTTGTTATACAGAAATCAAAAATATCTTCATTTATTACAATTTTTTTCAAGCAATTTCAAGTAGAACTGACATTTAAGATAACAAATTTCTGAGTTTGCAAAAATTAAATCTAATGAAAAATTCAGCATCCATAAAAATACACAACACAAAAGCAAACTTAAGAAAATTACACATGAAACATAGTTACAATTGACAAATCAAAACACGGAAGAAAATAATACAAATATCAAACATTTCAACATAAAGTAATACAAAAAATGCTAAAAATCTCACAGAATATTTTATACTTAGAAAATCATAACTAAGTGATGTTATGTAGCATTAAATACTTTTTTTACCTTAATAACATACCTTCATGTATTCTGAATTACTTTGTCTACAAGAATGAGTATAATAACATCAAACATATATACTGTTAACAGAACTGTGCTGAAAAAAAGAGGGAAATTACTCTCTTATTATGTTTCTTAAAAGAGCAATCAAAATCTTGCATAAAAATTAACATTTTGCATCTTTAAAATAACCTTATATTTTAAATTGAAAAACTGATTTTTAAAATTATTTTTCTAATACTTATTTGCTTGTTTATATTTATACGTAACAAATTAAATAAAAGCTATAAACTCGCTTCTGAAAAAATTTCCAACGAATTTTCAAAAATGAAGCTTTTATAAAATATTGTTACATATAAAAATATATCTTTAAAAGAATATTTTATATTTCTATGTATAAATAATAAATATTTTCCTTACTTAGAGAAATGATTCATATTTTCATGTCCCCGAAAAGCCACAAAAATAAACTTCTCTCAGCAAAATGTTTTGCCTTCACAATTACTCTCAGCAAAATGTTTTGCCTTCACAATTATTTCTAGAATCTGTAAAGAAATAACAAAATGTGGAGTTAAATCTCCTGCATAATAATTAGCAGCCAAAATAATTTCGGAAAATAAGTAAAGACAAAATGAAAAAATGTTTGGGCAAATTAATTGGGGAGGGAGTTAGGAAGGAAAAAAAATTAGTAACTTTTATTGTAGAAATAAATTGGATGTTTTGTTTTAAAAAGAATAAAATCAAACTTGAATGTCATTTGAAATAAACCAATGAAAATTATTTGAATTATTGGTAAGATATTTTCACAATTCATTGTTTGCCTTTCTGAAGCATATCTTTTTATAGAGCTTTTTCGCAATTATCTAAAGATATATTGAATGCAGTGCTATTTATTAAATATTACAAACCTCATAATTTTGAGTCAAAATCAGATGATGTACTTAAGCTGGCCACTCATTCACATGAGTTCTATACTATGCCATTTTTAAGGTTCAGTTGAAACTGCCACACACTAGAACATAACTCTTTAAGACTGTAATAGATAAAATCAAGACAAATCCAATACAAAATTATTTTTAAAAAATACCAAAATTTTAATTTTGATAATTAAGAAAGGTAGTGTACAGATTTTCATTTTTGAATCACTGGATTCTGCTTCATCAATCCCAAAGGAAATACAGAAAGAAATGAAAAATTTATTGTTTTGCCTTTAAAGAAACAGCCTATTAAGAAAAATTGACTCACAGCTACTAAGCACAAAAAGAAAACCACAAAAACTGCAATGTTATTGCTGATAAGAGTATTAAAGTGCAATTTATAATCTCTTTCAAACAGCATTAAGAATGAATATCAGAATTTTTTTTTAATTTAAAAGTCAGTATCAATTTTATTCCTGATATATGAAGCTGTTCATCTATGATTTTTGCCTGGAACACCCAAGAGCTTATGTTAACTATACTAATCCTTCAGCAGGAAATACAGAATAAATAAGACAAGATTTATCAGAAATAGTTACTTGAAGCAAATAAGAAATCTTAAATAGTTCAGATGACGAGTCTGTATACAAATCCAGATAAAATATAGTACAAATTTTTATTTTTTCAAAATAATTTAGAAATAAGTTTTTAAAAAAATACCAATGATTTATATGCGTGTATGTAATAGTTATGAATATGCATATATATCACTCCTTTTATTTATTCCTTTTAGTTCTCCTTTATAGCAGAATTATTAATTTCTTAATCTGTCTGTAAGAATTAAAGTAATGTAAAATAGTTATGACAGTTTAACAAATATATACCGTAATTTCGCATGTATAGTCCGCACCATCGTATAGTCGCAGACACGATTTTATATAAAAAAAATTTCAAAAATCGTCAGATAGTCCGCACCACCGGATAGTCCGCGGACTATACGTCCGAAATTACGTTATTTTAATACGGCAATATTAATGTATTTTAGAAACAAAGAACTAAGTATAAATAGAAAAAAGTACTTCCTTACTAATATACCTCCAGAAATAAAACGCTAAATACAAATAAAAAATAGTGCTTACTAATTAATCATATATTAATTAATCACACATTCTACTACATTAATGAAAACCTTCAAAGTCCGATTCATCGGTATCAGAATTAAACAGTTCTAATATATTTTCGGGAAGAGTGTCCGAAAGTTCATTTTCAGCATCACTATCTTCACTGTCAGTGATTTCCTCGCTTTCACTAACAATCCGGCTTTTATAAATCCTGATCGGATGGTGGACACTTTAGCGCACCAACCTGGATTTTAGAAGCTCTACTAGCTACTAATTCGTTCTGCACTATGCTCTATGGTTTACTATCGATACATACGATTGTTTTCTTGGAATCTCGCGCTTTTTTTATATTTGATCATCGGCAGTTCACGACACCGTGTTTTTTAAATTTCAACGATTTTAACCGTGAACAACCAGCATATTATCCGCACTGGTGGATAGTCCACAGCTTCAAAAATTCGCATTTTAAACACAGATAGTCCGCGGACTATACGCGCGAAATTACGGTATGTGCTTATACTATTTTCAGTACATAAATACCACATATTTTGCATTTCAGTATTTTATTTTATTTTCAATTAATTTTTTAAACTTTTTATTCATTAATAACCAACTGTTATAACAATGTAAAATAAAATCTTTTTAATATATATTAAGCTACAACAAAAAGATTTTTTTGCTAGTTTTTCAAAACTTTAAAGAAAAATCTTTATTTTGACAGTGTTAATAATAATAAAAGTATGCGTTTAATATTTAAAGATTAATATAAAACAGTATTAGTTACAACACTTATTTTGAGGGAAAATGTTATGCGTTACAAAATAACAATTTGAAAAAATGCTACATAATATGTTAATTCATTAATAACAGAGAAATGAGAGAATTTGGTAAAATATTTTAATTGTAGTGAAATTAATAATAGGGGTTTTTTTTTTAATGAAGACAGATAAAATAATTCTTGTGCACCACAAGTATTAAATGAAGCTCCACAGATGAAAGCAAAACAAACAAAATAAGATAAAATAAAAAGAAAATGAAACAAAAGTAACAAAATAATGAAATAACAAAAACAAATAAGTTACAAAGGTAAAAAGCACATTACAAAATCATGTCAATGAAGATACAAAATAATGTAAATGAATCTTTACTTGAAACAAGCTTAAAAAAATATGGCCAGTTGATTTTAAGAGCAATCAGTTTAACTTTCAGACATTTTCTTTCTTTCTTAAATTTTGAACAAAAAAGAAGTTGTTTAACACTTTGCTCACCAACAACATTGCAGTTACAAAGTTTGGAAAGGCACGGGTTAAATATGTTGTGGTACACTTTAAAATTACCATAACCAGTACAGAATTGTGTGATTTTATAACTTATGAAAAAGTTATCAGAAGACAATCTTTGTGAAATGGTCGGAACAAATTTCTTAGTTAGAAAAGAGTTAGCTGATTGAGCATTCAAAAGAGTATGACATTTTCTTCAGTTTTTTCCAGCAAAATGATTTTGGTATTTCAATCCCCCGCTTGGTTGTGAACTTTGCAGCCAAGCAGAAAACGGCTCTTTCATTTTCAAAAATTCCAGTATGGCCACAAATATAAGTAAAAAAAACTAGGATATTTGAATCCTCAAAAATTTTAAGATTTTTTTCAATTTCTACAAGAATATTATTGCAAGATGAAATATTTTGTAGAGTGTATTTTGTGCCAACTTGGCGATTTATTGTTGTCATATTGGATAAAAGTTCAATGCAGAAAAACAAACTGTTGGTGCAGTTTGGCACCATTCTTTTCTTACCTTTCCAAAGGTACATAAATATAAAAATATTGTTTGAAGTAGGGGTCTCCAAGCTCGAGGACCATATCAATAAATCCACAATGATATGTGGGCTACACAACTGTCAAAAAAATAATGTACTCAGGAAATTTAAATAAAATGCGAGATTTGTTTTACAAGTCTACAACTGATTCTAAGGGAAGAGATGGTGCTACAGATTTGTGTATATATAACACATGGGCTGAAAAGTCCCGGGCCTAACACATAGATGGCGCTAGTTTTATTGCAGTCACCTTTTTTTCAGTTAATACTAACCTTCAAAAGACAACTGTTAAAATTTCATGATATTCTATTCATTAGTTTGTGAGTTATTGTGCTAAGAGTGATGCTACTTTTGTTATTTTCAGAACAATGGATCAAAAACAATTTTGTGTTTTAATTTTGCACTGCTTCTTGATGGGAAAAAATACCGTTCAAGCGAAGCAATGGCTTGAAAAGTGTTATGGGGACTCCGCTCCATCAGAAACAACAATAAAACGTTGGTTTGCTGACTTCAAACGTGGTCGTAGAGACACCGATGATGCAGAACGCAGTGGACGTCCAAATGAGGCGGTAACACCAGAAAACATAAAAAAATCTATAAAATCATTTTGAATGATCGAAAAGTGAAGTTGCGCGAGTTAGCTGACATCGTAAAGATATCAAAAGAACGTGTTGGCTTTATATTGCATGAGCATTTGACTATGAGAAAGCTCTGTTCAAAGTGGGTGCCGCGTTTGCTCACTGTTGACCAAAAACGAGAACGTGTTGATGATTCTGAGCAGTGTTTGGCCATGTTTAAACGTAACAAACTGGAATTTTTGCATCGATATGTGACAATGGATGAAACATGGATTCATCACTTCACTCCGGAATCAAAACGATCGTCATCTGAGTGGACAGCAACTGGTGAACCTCGTCCAAAGCGCCCAAAAGCACAACAATCGGCTGGAAAGGTTATGGCCTCGGTATATTGGGATGTGCGTGGTGTAATATTCATCAACTACCTTGAGAAAGGAAATACCATCAACAGTGAATATTATATAGCGTTATTGGAGCATTTGAAGGCCAAAATTGCAAAGAAACGACCGCATATGGTAAAGAAAAAAATTTTGTTTCATCAAGACAACGCACTGTGTCACAAGTCAATCAAAGCAATGGCAAAACTACATGAATTGAACTTCGAATTGCTCCCACATCCACCGAATTCGCCAGATTTGGCTCCCAGCGACTACTGGCTGTTCGCAGACCTGAAAAAAATGCTCGCCGGTAAGAAATTTCGCACGAATGAAGAGGTTATCACTGAAACTGAGGCCTATTTTGAGGCAAAGATAAATCGTTCTACAAAAGTGGTATTGAAATGTTAGAGCGGCGCTGGAATGATTGCGTTGCTCTTGATGGAGATTACGTTGATGAATAAGGCTAATTTTGAACCAAAAAAACTGTTTTCTTTGTTAGGCCCGGGACTTTGCAGCCCATGTGTTATATATAATATCGGTTTCAAAAACGTTAAATGGAAGTCGAATTAAAATACTTTGCCTGTTAAAGATAGAAAAATCCACCTTTTCTTCCGAAAACTTCAGAAATTTTATGAAATGTCAAATTTTTTATGTTTAAAATTACGTGAAATTGCAGAATCAGAAACTGGTTGGTGAGATTTTGAAAAAATCGCCAAACAGCTAACAAGACAGCTTTTCTGAAATTACCTCAGATTCAATGAAGGGCCACTAAAATGCCTTCAGCAAGTAATTTGTGGCCCCTGGTTTGAAGACCACCAGTTTAAGGTTGTCTTCGGCTAATGTTAAAGAATAGGACCCAAATTCGGAATATTTTTTCATATATAAAAGTACTCAAACATTATTATATTTTGGTTTCACTATCCTGTAGAGAATCACTTATTTTATCATACTACTCATTTTTATGTGACTTCACACATTTTTTCTTTTATAAAATGTGTTTCGCATTTTTTTCTCCTATACCCTAATGCTAAAAGATATTCCTTTACTTGTTAAAAAGAAAAACTGATTTATGAAGTATTTTGAAATTTTAAAAACACTGTATTATAAACAAATGCATGAGTTACAATGTCAAAGAATTTTTTCAAAGTTGAGGCATTTTTTTCTGTCTTAAAATGTCCACACTGTCGTACATATGGCGAAAACAGCCTTAAAGTATAAAACAGGGTGCCCCTTAGCGAATATCAACAACATGGCGGGTAGCGTAGAGATATCAAATTCGTACATAAGAAATTCCAAACAAAATAACCTCATTTTGAAATACACAGGTTAATGAGTAGCATTTATTAACAATCACTCTAATCCAAGGCTGCTGTTCCGCTTAGGCATGTGCCTAGGGAGCAAAAGATTTGGGGGCGCAAGAAATTACAGGGCGAAGAAAAGAGAAAATTTTTAAAAAAATTCCTCCCAATACAAAACTGGCAAGGTAAATACTGAAGGGCGGGGAGTGCTCTGGAAATAGAGGCTGTAACAATTTGAAGTGCTTAGGGAGCACTAGAAGTTAACAACGGCCCTGCTTGATCTCGTGAATGCAATCAAAACAAAAAGGCACATGGAGAATGAATTCAATTCAGTTCCTTTTAAGGGTAGTCGGTACACCCTATCCCACTAATGTTAAATTGAGCATTTTTATGTACCTTTTTCTCAGAAACTGTTAAATGTACAGACTTAAAAATTTTTCTGTATATTAATTAAGACTTTTTTATTTAAAATGATCGGAAGCTTTTTCAAATTTATTGTTTAGTTTTTTCAAAAACATTCATCGCAACAGTATCACTATGAATTTTTTGAAAATGTCATTTTTTTCCACGATAACTGACTTTTACAAAAATATTATGGGAATATTAATAAAAGCTCCATGCAATATATATAGTTAGATATCAGTAATATTCAGTGAAGATTGCAAGTTCTTCCGTTGAATAGGTTGAGAAAAAGGTACACGCATTTTTAAAAACACCATTTTGAGACAATTGCATTTTTATTATAAAATGTCACTTCATCAAAAAAATTATGAATTACAATCTGTATTTGCACTATTTTTTTAAATATTAGCTTATCCTGAATAACTTTTAAGACTTTTTACTTATTTCTTTTACTTAGATTTCTCAGAAAATACATATATAGCATTTTTCACTTTTAATCTATCGAGATATTTTATAGCATTTGCATCATTTTTCTCAAATTATGCATCAATTTTTGAAGAATTTTCTGTTCTGATACATTATTGTCATCCAAGATTATTATAAATCATCATAAATACCATGTGAAAATGTGTCAATACATGAAAATATGACTTTTGTAATACATCATTATACGACATTTTGAAAAGTTTCATTAGAATAAATTCACATGTAAACACAATTTCTTAAAGTATCAGAATTAAAAGGATTCTTAAAATATTACATAAATGGTATCCAAAACAACAACAAGAAAACTGATTTTATGTTTTTAAACATGAAATTTGTGTGTTTTTTGGTATGTAACAAGTTTTGTGCAACGAAAAAGGTCATTGCATTTTGGGATATATTTGTGTACCTTTTACTAAGAAACTATTGAACACAAAGCTTAAAAATTTGTTTGTGCATTAAATAAACATTTATCTTTTTACAGAAGTGAAATTTTTTTTTAAAAAATTGATCAGCCTGTTTAAAAAAATAATTTTTGCAGAGTACAATAAGGAATTTAATAAAAATTCCTTTTCTGTGTTACGATATATGCTTTTTAGCTAAATGTCTGAGGAATATTTCAAAAATTTCACTTCAGTATACACAATATATATGAAATATAAAATAAAAAAATCCAGTTCATACATACAGTAGATTTATAGAAAAGAGAAAACACAGTTTAGAAAAGAAAATTTTTAGAAAACAGTAGCTTTTGGTATAAAATTTTACCTCATCAAAAAGATCCTGCACTGTAGCCGGTTTTTACCTTATTTTTCTTAATATTATCTTCTTTTTATCTTTTCTAATTTTCTTCACTCTTCCAGAAAAAGCATACACTGCTTTCATTAACCTTTCTCTATCAAGAATTTTCATGGCACTTACCGAATATTATCCAGGCTCGATTCCCATTTTCTGCAGCATTTTTAATTTGGACACAGAACCATCATTAAAAGAACAAACAGCATCATAAACACCAAGTGAAAGTGTTTCAATCTATACAAATGTTGTTTTAGGAACACGTGACCATATGACATTATGAAAACTTTCATTCGGGTTTTGTGTTTTTCCATGCAAACATTTTCTCAACAGATCAGGATGGGAAAGATCTCTAAATATAGGACGCATTGACTTTTCAAACTTTTATTCGCATGAGGCTGCAGTAGATGACAGGTCATGGTCGCAAGCTCATCACCGGCGTTGTTGAACCATGCATTCTATACCTAGTGACACTAATGACTCGCCATACAAAGGCTCTGCTGTACATTAAATCTGCCGAGGCTTAAAGTCCTCTGGTTGGAGTCAGTGGCGGATTAAGCGGCTGACGGACCTGGCGGCCACCAGGGGCCCCAAGCTTGATGGATAGGGACAGATAAAAGGAACAAATCAGGCCGGACGTGTAATGCTCAATTTCGTTGGAGGCACCTATTCCTATAATCTACAAACAAGGATGGGTTACTTTGATATTTTTGGCCTCTTTTTGAAAATCGCCAAGTTCATCGTTGTGGCTTAATTGAACCTTCTAAAATCATGCTTGCTGTAGCGCTCGTGCTGAAAGGTTCATATATGAAATTCTAGCGGCGAGATTTATTGATTAGGTATTTTATAATTTTGAATTATAATGTTTAATTGTTAAATTTTTTGCTTTTATATTATTAATTTCTATTTAAGTTTCTATCATTTTAACATATTTGCTGATTTATGGAATTTCTAACCTTAGTTAACTAGAAACTTTGATTCATAATTTTGAATTATTATTATTTTTATATTGTATCTTTTTATTTTGTGCTGATTTGATATAATTAGGTATTTTCCGTTCATCGACTTTCTAGCTTCTGCCGTGTAGAAAGCTCGATTCTCCGATCACATGAATGTAAAATTTTATGCTTTGATTATTTATAAATATTTTAATAATCCGTTTTAAAGTTCAGATATTTACCATTGTAGTAGATTCATTATTTTTAGTTCTGCTGTGTGATTGCCCATAGCCCGATCTATTGTAGAATTGTAAAAACTTTTCTTGTCGTTAAATCAAGAAAGTTCTATTGATTGTTATGAAAAATTAGCGTAAATATATGAGGTAAATTGTTTGACTAAATTTTAAATGATTGGTGAGAATAATAGAAAATACAAATTTTCTGAAATTCTTATGAAAGGTGCCCTGCTGAGATCCAACCAAGGTAATAACACTATTCTTAATAAGAAAATACATTTATTTAATTAAGTAAGAAAAATCATTATTGGAATGTATTATCTATCGCAAAATTTTATACGAATCCATGTAAAGATCTACACAATATGTTTTAGATTTAACTTTCTCTTATCCTTTTCCATATCATGGTGAAATTGCTAGATTTAGATATTTAACACATTTGCTAACATGAAGCTTCCTAGACATATAAAAGAAAACTAGTTGTAGAAATATCAAAAGATTCTATTTAGTTATTAATGGAATATCTTGTTGGAAATCACTCTTTATAAAGATATTAAAGGGATCAGTGTAATATATTTTTAAACATAATCAAGCATTTCAACTGGTTTATAAACTTGTATAAGTTCTTCATTAAAGCTAATCTTGAAATATGGTATTGAAAAATCTTCAGTATTAGATATGTTCGGTTAATAGAAGTTTAATTATACTTGACTAATAAAGAATGCTACTCTGTTGCTCATGTTATTAATAATAAATTAAATACAGAAATATGTATTTTGTTTCAACATTCTGAAAGGTGCCCAGTTAAAAATTAATTGCATTACAGCCAATGATGACCAAGAGTTTCACGTGCTTTTAAAACATATTTCAGGTGTGTTTGGCTTTGCAATTGGCACCTTCAATGCACTTGGAAGAAATGATAAAATAGTCTTGTTTTCAATTTTGAAATGCGAAGAAATTTCTCTAGTAGCTCATTTGGAAGGAATAAGTTCAATCAGATGTAAACAAATAATGGAAATTTTAAAATTGCATCGACTGATAAAAGCCTGCTTTCAATAAATATTTGATGATAAAATTGTAATTCAACTACTAATAGTATAAGTCACATCATCTACTTCTGCATGCCAATACTAAATATATTGTTAATCTTTTCACAATACATGAATGTCCAATTATTTTAAATTAAAATTTAACTGTCAAGCAGATTGTTGAAAATACAACTTGTACATATTTAGCACATTATAAATTTTAAATGATACTCTCTGTTATATCTCACAACCTATTTCCATTTTAAAATGAATTAAAGATTCTGATAGATATTTACAGCCAGGCAACAAATTCTTGGCTTGTAAAATTGCAGACTAATGGAGATGTATTTTATGTAGTTAAAAGATTATGGAAGCATTTCGGAAAGAGTTGTGATCAATGCCATTACAGGTGTTAGTAATAGAGTGTTCAGCTTGGTATACATGTGAATGCTCAGATAATCATGCACCATGTAAAGCATATTAAGTTCATTCTTAGATTGTTTGAGATTCCATGTTGTTGATATTGAATATACGCCTTTCCATATCTCAGATAGAAAGTGTGGCGTGGGGTCTTCCGCCAAAGAAATGTAATGACATAAGAAAACCAGGAAACTGAACTTCTACTTGTAGTATTAAATTGTTTATTGCAAGGTAAAATAGTTCAGGAACAATTGTCTCAACATACCTCCAGTAAAGAAAGGTAAAGTAATTACTAAAAGAATTATTTACCCACAGTCCTCATCATCCCAATCAGCATTTAAATAGCAGTAAATATTTAAGCCAACCTTAGGGATATAAAAATAAAATAAAAGAAAACTCTGGGATGTTCTTTTTGGTGTCAAGAAAACATTCAAGCTCAGTCTAGTCAGCATTACTCAGACGTTCAAAACTATTTGCAAAAACTTAACTGTATCTTAACACCTGATATATGCTTGTAGTGGAGTTATGTTTTCCAAGACATTTAGCTATGTTTTATGGGGTAAAGTTGTTGCATATTTTATATCAGATAAGGAGAGTAAATAATCATCAAAATAACCAAATTTTGTAAAATGGCTTTATAACCTTAGAAGCATGTAATTTAAAAATCATGGGATAGAATTCCATTGCAGTTAGATGTTACCACACAAATTTTGATAATGGAATATGGTAATTTTTATATCATTCATTCTTGATAAAATTTAGGTAAAATTGATTTATACTTTTAGAACATAAAATTTAGAAAATACATATACTTTTGCAGGTAAATGTTTAATATAAATATATAGAGAATCAGGTGATGTTAATGCTTGCTATCAATACAAGCAAGAAAGTATATACTAAAGTAAGTAATATGTTTTAACTTATGTGTAAATAATTCTTAATAATAAATTATTCATCATTTCGATATTGCTGTTTGTTATACAGGAATAGACCTTGAAAATCTGCCTTGCCTATTTAGAAACACGTATTTCCTCCATATTTTACATTTCATGGGCGATGAAAAGGAAAGTGGTAGTGAAATAATGATATAATGTGATTGCCTTTTATGGCATAGATGTACTAATAAGTTTATTTATTTTTGTCCAGTAAAGGACCAGTTTTGATATACTATTTGTTTTATAAATGCTTTAAATAGTTATAGTTTTTCAGGTTGCTTTATATGTGTTCTGTGTATATCAACAGATAAATGATAAATATTCTTACATCTCTGAAAGTCTTGAATGACTTTTGATCTTAAGAAAGTGCTAGATGGGATTTTCAGCTGTGAGTGACATATACATAATTGCATCACAGTTGTGAAAGATTTTCTAAACATTAAAAGATTGTATAATGTAATTAATAAGTAAGTAATATTTATATGATGGGAAATGCAATATAAGTTAATATCTTATTTAGTTTTAAAACAATCAATTGTCTACTTTTAAGACTGTCAACATCACACAACACTTTTAATGCAGTAGGTATAATCAAAACCATTTGAAAAATATAATGGTTTGTGCAGTAAATAGTTTAAAGTGGTGCATTCATCTTATGTCAGAAATTAATTTACAAGTAATAAATTTTCTTAAATCAAAAACCTTGTATAGTTCACTGCATAATTTTACAGTTCCATAAGTAAACAATCATTATAGCTGCATAGTTATTTATATTAAAATTTTAACATTTACATGCAACATAAATACATTAAAGAAAAACGTTTAACAGTACATGTTTTGTAAAAATTAGGAAACTGTATTTCCATTCAGTTTTGAAATCTAGAAATATTATGTAAGTCAATTATTTCTTTGCTACTCCATAATAAATGATTCTGTTGTAGCTAAGTTCATCAAAATCGTTTCCCAACCACATAAGTTCGAATCTAAGAGGTTTTCAGATAAAATATAACTTAGTTCTTGGTTTTGCTAGTTATTTTATAATGCTTGATACTCAGCTTAACAAATGTAATTTTTAAATACTATTAATACTTCAATATTTTCGCAGTTTATACTTTGTATTACTATTTAAAATTATTTTCCAGATGTGCTAACTTTTGAAGACTTTCAGAAATATAAAACAGCTAATTATTAGATTAGGCCTTCACATAACAAATAGCGATCTTATCGATAGATTAAATCAGTCGCATTAAAACAGAAAGATAGCCTTTATTGAACCTCGTAAAGTTTGTTAATGTCTCTGTCTCAATTGTACTTATTCAGAGCTTGCATAAGGGCTTCTATTTTCTTTGGTGATCTTTTGACAATCACATCGTTCTGATTTTTAAAAATCAAAATAATTTTATATTATTATACTAATATTTTATTTTAGTAAAATGGGTAATTCCGCGTAGAACTATTAATCTTGGAAGTTTTATTTGAAATTTAGAAGATATTGCTGCAAATAAGATTCGCAATAATATACTGAAATAATGATATATTTCAATTATTGTGAGATGGATAAAGAAATGCTTTTATTAAAACAGGCTCGGATGTGTAACAAGACAAATTTGCTTGATAGTAAATTGAGAGAAACTCAGGAACGATCACAACAATCTAATATTAAAGAGTTGTACATTTTATAATAAATTCTGACGGGATTTAATAAAAATTTTGGAAAGGCTGGGCATGTTTTCAAAATTTGTCTGATGATTATAAAAATTAAACAACACCTTATTTATTAAAATACAGAAATATCTCCGAAATTTCGGGGTTTTAAATATCTAACTATTGGATTCACACAGTTTATTGATCAACAATAAAATAAAGGAAATGTTTAAAAATTTGCTTAGTATAAAATGCATAAAATAATTGAATACCATGAAATTAGTAAAATTAGAAACCTGTATCCGTGGCCAATCGATGAATTTAAAACATTGTCAGCATATATACCTGATACTTGAGCTAAAACAAATTAAAACTTTCTTACTGCGATCACTATGTGCCTAAGCAACATTTATAAAAACAAAATATAGACCTTTATAAATCGTTTCTGAGTTTAAAAGAAGGAAAAACATTGTTTTAACGAAATGATTTATGTTCATTGTAACAATATGCGTATAATATAAACTGGATAATTCCAAATGTGTTATAATAATTCTATTAGTGATGTTTAAATCACCTAAACCTCTTAAGTAAGCCGCTTTTCAAGATTTGGCTGTGAAATAAATGAACAGATGCTGTCATTCCTGATTTAGGGATGCGAGAGATTAAGATGAAAGGCGGAGACAGAGTCTGACTGCCTTCTTCTCGGAAAGGAATGATTTTGACATTCATTGAAGGCATCTGGTCAAAGTTGTTCAGCAGTATCAGGGGCTTAGAGGTGTAGTCTTCTAGAAAACTTTTGAAGAAGCAGTTTGTTCCATTGACACAATGCAGAGTAGAATTAAAGCTATCTTGAAAGACTACCGCGTGACATAGATCTATAGTTATACTGAGAACAGCAATATTTTCTTCATAATTGATTATCTGTAAAGCCCAGTTGAAATGATTAAAGATAAAATTTCTACACATCATAAGGAAAATCAGATATATAAACAAACAAAGTTTTATAGAATGTAAATACGCATTAAAAATAGATCTATCATAAAATAATTTGAATCAAATATAAGCCGAATTAACTATGCAATTATAAAGAAATACGTCGGAATTTAGTGAAATACCGTTAAGTTCAAAAGTATCTTTTCATGTTTTCCCGCGTTCATAATATACTTTGAATACATAATAGCACTTAATACACAGATAAGCGAAATATTTTATAAAGCTTTGCAATAAAATTCCATGTGTAAGAATATTAACAATTGTTAAGTACAGTTAGATCATTTTTACAAATTAATTATACAGCAAATTGCATTTCATATATCAATATCTTTTTATATCCTATGAAAAACTTTTCTTATTAATATATAATTAATTATTTAACGTGTGTTCAAATTTTGAAACGCTAGCAAGTAGTAAATCATTTTGAAAATGTTTCGGATGGTACCAAATAATGAGATACACTGTGTATTTATAAGTTCTAAAACATGTCTACTTTGCTAGAAGGTTAGCTATCAAAATACTAAATATTATGAAGCACGGAAAATCAAACATATACAATAATATAAAATTTTCATGAAGTAGTTTGCTGTTTTGATATTTTTGTTTTATTTTAAAAATACGTATATTTCAGATACAGTGAAAATTGTTTAAACAGAACTGATTATTTTGAAATGGAAACATTTTCGTCATTGAGGATATAGCAAAAACAAACATATTTCACCAAAATTAAGTTTATTAATTACATTTATTTATATAGATCTAAATATTCATATATTTAATAAAATCAATGGAACAAAACATTCATAAAACTTAATAAAATTTATTGCAAAATTTTAAATTTTGAAAACAAAACATTTATTGAGTTTTGGAAAATAATCAGTGAAAAATTTACTAGTTAACAATGGCGTTACGCAGAATAGAGGCCTCCATGCAAAGTCGTTTGGGCTAAGCCATATCTTACAAAGAATTACCATCATAACACACCGGGCATGTACCCCACACGTTGCGGGCGTACATTACCACAGATATCAAACAGCAATACGTAATA